>VFFE01008050.1:449682-532182 GCA_008921705.1 Burhinus oedicnemus | reverse complement strand
TACAACCCTTGGAAAAACAGTATGAGCGGATGGTTTTAACATTAACAAGCATGCAATCAGTACCATCGGCTTAAAAAAACAGTTGAAGTACATTTTAAGGTCCAGGATCCCTGCACCCCAGCCTGGAGGGCTGACCAGCCATCTACCACAATACATCTGCTGAACGTAGATGGCAAGTGAAAACATTTATCCAAAAGGATATACAACTCCCATCTCCTACTTCTTTTTAATTTCATTAGGAGAAAAAGCCGCACATGCTGATACATGTAAATTTACCTGTGCCTACATCTGCCTGACAATGTCATGCTGAGACACAGCCTTGAGGAGACCTGTCCGTACCTCAAAGGGTGAAACATGCCCTGGGTTTTGTTCCATCACTGATGCTTCAATCACTCCTGTTTTCATCAATTTGTATTCCTGTTTTCTCGGTTTCTTTTCATGCTACTTTTCATTAGCATTCCCCTATACCTACACCAGCCCATCCCCATCCCTTTTAATCCCACATCCCTGAAACAGGACACCAAACTCCTAGAAATCTCCTGAGGTTCAAGCTGGTTTCCAGCTAAGGTTAGCTTTGAAGCAGAAGTCTCACGGGAGTTCTGGTTAAAGCAGCACTCAAGGGACCACACAGATCTTGTGAGGGCAATAGGTTTTTCGCCCTGGGGTACGTCTGCCGTCGGGAAGTCAGTTTACAATGCGGAATCCTCGTTTTGAGAGTCCACTCTACCATCTGCTACAAACTCAGACAGCTATTCAAATGTCTTGAATAAGCGGCACTGGACTAGGGAAATTAGGACTGCATAATCATCCGTCATGATAGTGCTTTATATGGTAGCAAAAGCACAACTTGTGACAGTCATTTTAGCAGTGTGTCATTTAATATTAATAGATAAAAATACCTTGCTCCTTTCTGCATGACAATCTCTGCTTTTTCCACCAGTGGGGGTGCTGCAACAGCAGTGATTTACAGATCCTAAATTTAACATAGTAGAATCAGCCTATGAGCCTGGATGAATCTAAAATAGCACATAGCATGAGCCTGGAATTTATTTTAAAAGAGCCTTTATCTCATGACTCCATTAAAGTTTGAAGCCAAACAGATGTACAGTACCTAGGGCAAACACATTTGAAGATATTTTACTTTCCACTTTCCATTATCCTACTGATCTATAAAAAGTCAAATAATATCATGGTCTAACCTTTTGAATTTTCAGTTACACTCTGTGCTTCCTTGGGAAATTTGTTTGTCTTCTGAGTTTTTCAACATTGTTGGCTTTTACACAAAATTTGCTCCACTGTGTAGAAGTTGTTTTGACATATTTAATTCCACAAGAGAATTCTAACCACTGGTTCTTTCATCAGCATTTATAATGCTGCTATAATACTGTTCTCAATTACTTTTACTTTCACGGCAGATCTATTAATACAATTTCCTTAAAAAAACATGATAAACTGATTATCCTTATTGCTATACATAAATAATCAGAGTATATTCAGACCTCTCTGCATGCTCTTAAATTGGCTCTGTTTTCATCTTCAAATTGGGGAATACCAGGAATATTGCATATTGTTGGGGTATTAATTTTTACATCTTTTAAATGCTTATTTTCAATCTGAAAACTTATACTTTTTGAGTAATGTAACTGTCCTGTGGAAATACGTCTCTTACTTATCTCAAAGATGCTGAAATGTCGTCACATTTTTTTCTTCTTGTCTGGCATCCATGAATTTAAGCTGCCGGTTATTCACTAAGCCCAATTACATTTGTCTATAGCCCCTACTCAGACTGTGAGCACAGCTCTGGTAGCTGTGATCATTTAGTAATTCATCTTTTGCAGGTTATTGTGTTAGTGCTGCCAGTTGTCACGATTACTGCTAGGTTCATTTGAGGATTTAATGAGTGAATTTTTGGACACTGAGGAATGGACTGAGCCTACAGACCATTGCTCTTTATCAACTATTTATCACTTTGCAGCATAAATGCTGTACAAGTTTATTATTTAAGTATTTTTCAGGTAAACTAATAGACTTCAAATGCCATACCAGCTGAATATTGGATGTGTTTTGAACAACACGTATTGCAGATGTACACTAAGAATTTGAATGTCTTACTCCTATGTTTCCACAGACAAGCAGAAAGAAAATACTGAAGATTTCTGGAAATTAAATTATAATGTCATTAAATACAATTGTGTTGTTGAAAGATAAAACAAGATGAACCCACAGCCAAATCTGGCTCTGGAAATGGGCCGTTACAGCAGCAGGATGGTGCCTTCTTTGGGGTTTTTCTTTCCTTTTTCCCCAATAAAATTTCCCCGTGGGTAAGAGCTGTGTGCCAGTGCTCTCGGGACTCATAGCCTTTATGATGTCATTCCAGTAGATGCTGCAGAAGGATGTACGGACTAAATTAGATGGCCTACTTTCCAAAACTATGAAATCCTGAACTAAGAAAAGCTGCAGGAGACAGACTGAATGCTTGAATAAGATACCAAGAGGTCCTACAAGAGATTGAAAGGCACATTTAATTGATAGTTGGAGGCTCTCAAATAACACACTGATGACTGTAAGACAATTGAGTGGAGGAGACCAGGAAAAGCAGACTGAACTCCTCACTTGGAAAGAAAGTTTATCCTTCTATTTGCAGTATCTGTGATTACAATGTTGGTGAATTTATAGCAGTCCGTCCGAGATGAACAATTCTGAACAATATCATTTTGCCATTTATTTTGCCTGTCACTTTGAGGGAAAGCTTTTACAGGGTTGCAGCCAACTCAGATGTTTATTTCTTTCCTTTGAGAGGTAAGGAGAAAAAACATGAACAAGACAGTGAAGAGCAAAACAGAAACATGTTGGCATCCTCATTAACTTCCTGATAAGACTAATTCAGCAGCGGCCAACAGCAACATCATCCCCCAGGGCTGCAGGAGCACCCTGCCTCTGTTTGCTTTGTATCATGTAGGTGCCCAAATGCTGCACCAAAGAAGATCATACGAACAACTGCCCACCGTCAATTTACACAGCTGGAACATAAATGCCAACACCTGCTCTCTTAGTCTGGCAGCCAAAAAAATATCCTAGTTAAACCTGTGCTCACCACTCTTTCCAGAGCCTTTTTCATTATCACTGATGTCTGCACTTCTGTAGTTTGTTTTAAAACAGCTAAGCAGTTGTGTATTGTAGAAGGCATTTTATGGAAACAGTTGAATTATAAAAAACTTTTCCACTTCATATATTGTCATGTAGGTAAAACAAGTAGCACAGGAGCGCTGGGATGGCCCAGCTTGTTGGAACTGCCATCTTCCATGGACAGCACCTATCTGAGGTCCACGGGTGGCTTAGGACTGCTTTCCAGACACACACACTGATATTTCTGACCAGTAGTGTTAGTCATAAATTGAAAGATATGTAATAAAAATTCTATTATAACAGATAGGTCGGATTTCTGTTATTCCCAGTCTTAGGTAATGAGGAAATGAGGAAAGCCACTTCATTCCAAGGGAGCAAATCAGAGCAACATTTAGTGTTCACTATTTACATGCAAAGAAATTACAGGATTTCCCAGCAAGAAAGATGAAAATCTCCATCTGAGACCGGTATGAAAATGGATTCAGCTAACTTTCCCAACAACACGGGGATGGTTAAACCATCCAAGGAACTTCAAAAATTATTATCTGACTTCAACCTCAACCTTTCAGCACAAACTCAAAAGAAAATCAAGACAGGCACCAAGAAACAATCGCTTTCATCACCTGAATCCCATTCTTTTTGATCCATATGTTCTGTGGTTTTCATTGCCTGAAAACATCCGTTATGAAAGATCTACAAGGAGACAGAGACAACTGCAGTGTTATTGTTCTTCTAAAAGTTAGCCTTAGAATAAGAAGAAAGAAAAATGGTGCCAAAGGGAAATGATATCGCCTATTTCTTTGCAAGTCTAAGGCCCAGAATAAGAATTGTATAACATTCTCTAATTAAAGAAGGTAAGCCGTAAAATAAGTAAGTAAACCAGTAAGAAATACAAGTTGGATAGTGGAATCTGAATACATGAGGTGACAGAAGTAATTACATTACTCTATGTATCTTATACAGAACAAATATCTAAATAGTTCTCAAATGCAAAAAAAAATTGTATACGTTAATGTAATCGCAACAGATTAGATTACTTTGATATACTTCTTAATTGTTTTGTACTTTACAATCTATTCAGCTTGTATAAAGAGAGGAGATATTTTGAAAATAAAAAATGAGTGACGAATACTTCAGACAGGTTGCTGTTTTCAGGTGTTTCCACCATTTTTTTTCCTCCCTTTTTTTTCAACATGGTCAATAATTAAAAATGAATGTAACCAAAATCCACTCTGCAATTCCAAGTCTTTTGAAAATGGCCATTTCAATGTGAAAAGAATAAATGCTGTTGCCATTACATCAATGCTTCTGCACAAAATTTTCCCACCATTATCTTGAAAGCTTTAAATTACTATCTTTGGGGAAAAAGAGGAGAGGTATTTTTAAATGCAGCAAATGGATGGGGTTTTTAAACACTAATATAAAAGCTATATGTAATAAATATTGTGGGCTAAAATGAGCATGCAGAGCCTCCCACTGTATCTACATATGATGAACTAAATCTGCTTACTGTACTCTTTTGAGTTTAGGAGCCTCCAAAGAACCGGATAAGAGAGGAGAGAAAGAAGGCCATTCCCCTACCCTTTGGCATTCTCTATCTATACAAAGGGCAGAGCAGCCAAGCTCTGCTACATATTACTCTGAAAATATCCCACAAACAGTACATAAAAGCCCCATATTTTGGTCAAATCTATTCTAGATACATACATGCAAGTACAGAATTAGACCAGTGGAAATTAACTAAAGAGTTACAGATGGCCCTGTATATAAAGCAGTACAATATAAGAGAGACCATCTGGAAATATATTTTGTCCTTAACTGAATTTTTTTAAAAAAAACCCCTCCTTTCTACTTTCCTTTTCTAGTTGCAATTTTTCACTGTGCTATGAAAATGTGCTTGTTTTAGTTTCCAAAAAAACCGAGGACTTGAGCTATACACCTGCCAAGTCAGGAATCTGAAGTAAAGGTGCAGGCTAAATACTGGGGAAGTCAATGCTTTAAGCATCAAAATTCTGTGGAGATACATGGGACATCTTTAGGGGGTACAGCTACAGACCAAAACCTTGATTTTGCATTATAGCAAAAAGATACCTATTTAGCAAAGAACTCGCTCAGGAAACAAGCAGATATTCTTTGAGTGAGATGCCTACAATTACTGTTGTTGTCTTCAATGGGAACAACATTTCAATGTCAACACAAACCCAGCTCGTAAAAACCGCGCTGCTATCCATCCCCTTTTGCTATAATTGTACGGCATTTTTGCTACCAGACTCGGGAGAGAAACCGTGGGATCAAACACAAATAGTGAAACGCTTCTGTACTGCGTCGCTCATAGCAAAGTGGAGGCGCCGGCTGAGGCGCGGTGGGGTCAACATTCCGACGATGGCTAGTGAGGAGGTACCCACCCCCCCGAGAAAGAGCAGACTGCTGATCCCAAGACTGTTAGCCTCAAGGTGCCCTTCTTCAAGTGCCACATTTGCCGAGTTCAGCCATTTCGCACGCGGAAAAGGGTCTTCAGGTGTACGATATTTTCAACTAACAGTAAAAAGTATTTAATTAGCTCTCACTTTCAGAGGAATGCCTTGCGATGAAATGTTATAGTGTATTTTTCCTATCCTGAAGTATGGGAATAAGTCCCTTTAGCATAAATGTCCCATTAGCAACAACGTATGTGGTATGTTTTAGATTATATTTCTAGGCTAATATGTTATGGCCCTGGACAAATAAAACCAAAATAAATTATATCCATCTTTCTATAAATTCCATTATAGCTTAATTGTAAAATTTTTTCTTTCCCCCCATTTTTTTTTTAATTTGGCTTTTTTTTAATATCCAAATTGCTTGCATGTGCTCCTTCCCTTCTGCTCCTCCTGCTCCTCCCCTCTCCGAGCCGAGGCAGGCTGGCAATTTGTCGTTTTGATAGACGAAACAGGGGAGCAACTCGGTGAGCTCCCTGTCTTTTCTGAGTTAGTTAATGTACCTGCAGGCTGCAATTAACACTACTATATGTGTAACACCAAAATTATAGACTGCATTTTCTTACGTCCTTCTGTATTACACTTATGTTCACGTTTATCCATCATGCGTAACATGAGCAAGGCTAAAGTGTGTCCTTCTCTATTAACAAATCAGGGTTTTTTCCCCACATGGGACAAAAAGGGTCGCGTTAACAGCATTATTTGTTGTTTTTTGTGAGACACACACACTGCTAGTATATCAAGTCAAGTACTCTGTAACCTGCTTATCAGCAGTTACCACTAGATACAGTTTAAGAGAATGATTCAAAAATGGTTTTGATTGATTGCAACAAACTGGCAGCATAATTGCGCTCAAGCCATTAGGAATCCAATTGAACCCTGATCGAGTACTTCATTACTCCTGCTCTTTTCACAAGGGCACACCATCCCAAGTAATATTTTATATGTTATAAAAGGTTAGGTTTGAAAAATTAGCATTACAAATGTCACATTTACTTCCAGCTGGAAATGTGCAACAATGTGTGACAATACTGAATAAAATGTTGAAACATGTTTTCCTTTTGTTTTACTTTACTCATTTTTGTAATACAACACTGGTTACTGGAAAATGCCTTACAGCTTTATTCAAAACACATGTTCAAAGATCTGAATGAAAAAAGCTTTGACTCTCTCTGGAACATCTAACCGATATATCATTTGTGTGCTTCAATTTTTTTTCTTACTGTCAAGAACACTTTTATGTCTTTAAGATTTATTTAAACTAGTTTATTATATAATGAAGCTTGTCAGATCATAAGAACAAAGTCAAACAATATGCTCTATATCAAAGTATAACATTTAACATATAGATTTAAGTATACATATCAAGTACAATGCAATCAAGCAGGGTTTAATCTGAAAATGCAAATGGTTCAGATTATTAAAGCCACATCTGTCCTTTGAAGCATAATTTAGGCTGTTTATCAAAAAGCTATGTGTAATTATATTATTCCCTCCCACCAAACATATTTTAGCCATGGATTTCTTAGTTTGAAAACCTTTAGGTTTAACCCCCGGGCCAAAATTTCACAGCCTAAACCACTAACTAAAATATAAACACAAACATAAATTTGAAAATGTATATAATCACTTCTAGTCTACAATCTATTATGTTAGGACAGTCATTTTGATTACATTAATCTCATGGTGATAACAGACTCGCATAAACTACCAAGTATTAAAACTGAGTTTTCATATTTCTTTTTCTATATTTGTAAATATACATTGCTTCGTCATATCCTGCTACTGCGCAGAAGCCTGACTGAGGCAATACAAAAGCTGCGACTCGGGTTTCTTTTGCTTGGAAAAACAGTGTCAATTTTAAACGTACACTCCTTGTTGATTAAGTGGGGAACGCCCTTAAAATTTATAATATATATTTGATAATATATATTTTAAAACAACCTGCCTCTTAGAGCGCCTCTGTTAAGAAGGTAGAGAATGGACACTTCCTTTTCAAATTTGCATTATTTGCAAATTAAAATATTACTTGTATATCAACAAGTGATTGTCTCCACTGTAAACAGCACATACCTGCAGATTTAAACTTGAAATTATAAATAAAGTCTGCCATGCAAGCAATCCATTGATCCTGCCTTAAATGCATGGGAAATAGGTAGCAATGGGGATCTATGCCGCGATGTTACTATGCAGAGATCTAGCAACTGTGCACACAGAGTAGGAATAGTTATTACATGCAAAACTACAAGTAAAACAATTGTGCTTTAAGACACACTAAAAATGCCTTCTCCTGCACAAAAGAAAGAGTTTTTATGAGTTCCCGGAAATCTGAGCGTTATATTTAGTTCTTGGGAGTCTAGTAAAAAGCAACACGCTGCACAATTGACACTCATTAAAACAGAGTTTCAAAAGTTAAAATATAGCAATGGCTATATAGATTAAAAACATCAAGGTCTTTAGTATGCTTTATTTTGAAAGTCACAGGCCACACATTACAATGTTTGTTTACTCCGTTTTTAAGAAATAGTCACTCAAGTGCTGACCTGTCAGTACTGCTGAAAAGAGAGAGATTCTTCAGTGCTCTCTGCTTTTTTGGATCTAGCCTCACAATGACAATTTACACATCTACAACAAATATCCACAGGGCACCCAAATGTGTAACAAAGTGAAAGGTGTTAATTTAATTATGATTTATCCTCTATCCCCAGCCCCATACGGAAGTGTGCTGTTCCCTGCAGTGAAACGTGTTTGGGGTGCAGGGGGCAGGATTCTCATTCAGGACGAAGCTCCTCATCTTTCCAGAAATATTTCTTCTTTAGTTTAGGGAGAAAGAACAGTTTGGAAGCGGAAGCAAAGCAGCACTAAAAAAGCATTACTTCATCATATCCTAATTTGGTTGGCTGTTTTTAAATGTATATGTAGTCCCACGAAGCAAACAGAGTAACTCTTAAAACAAACACCAATAGTCGTTCTTTTCCATGATGCGGACATTGTTTGATGGAATTTACATACCACGGGTGGCTTGTTAGATAAACAATAGAAAAACAAGTACAGTATTTATATATATATTTATATATCATACAGTGTCTATTTATAATACTATTTTGGGATGCTGAAAGTAACAACCAAGATTTTAGGTGTTTTTACAATATTTTACATTAAAAAAATACAACTGCCCAAAATTACCCCATCTAAAATAATACATGTTCCAGATGATAAGCAAAATAGAAGAGCACAACAAGTAGCACAGCTATAGCCACCCACAGCCTTCAGGCCTACGGTCTCGGTACGTGTTACTGAAAACTCGGCAAAGTTCGCAGCAGGCTCAGAAGGTTAACAAATCAGGCTCTGGTGGGCCAAGAAAGATCAGAGGGACAACATCTTTTTAACTGTTTATATCGGTTACATGATAATAAACTGTTCCACATGAAGATAATAAATGTTACCCCAGTGGCAGCTACACAGACAACCATATTTGCTAGAATAAACAATGTTAGGACAAAGGGAGTTTGAGTTTGGTGGAGGAGGACAGAAAGATTAATGTAATAATCCTACCTCAGGATTTCCTTGATTTTGTAGGCTTAGATCTCGATCTGAATGTCTTTTAACACTTCTTTATGCATAATGTTCTTGCCTGTTCATTCTAATCAAGTTTAAGTATCTGCATGTCGAAATCAGAAGCACTGACATTCTCCGCAACATTTCTCCAAACATAAAAATAAAGCATTTGGTCCAGATCCAAAGAAGGTTTTAGGCATCTAAAACAGGATTTAGTTTGTCCTGAGGTGCCTGAATCCAAAATTGTGAGCTACATTAGCCCTGCTATGCAGCCATTAACCCTGAAAACAGCTCTGGCTTTCACCTGAAGCTTCTCAGCCACATGAAGTTCTCTACTTTGTCACCAGCAGAGCTTCCTGTGCCTCAAGAGCTCCCTGTCTGTATCCTACATAAGCTCAGCAGGAATCTGGAAAATAGGCAAAACACACTGAAATGTCTCTTAAGAAAATAATCACAGCACTGAGTGCAGAAAAATTTCAGAGCAGCTGGGGACACATTCACTTGGAGACAAGCGTGGTAGCACTTTGGCTTAGCTGTTTCACCACCTGCACCAAAAATAGAAGATGTGGATTCTAGATCTTCACCCAGAGTCAAGCTTTGTTGAAGCAAAGGCATTTTTCAGTAATGAGTTCAAAAACCAATGGACAGAAGAAGGAAGAAGGAGCCTGACTCAGGAGCTCAGCATCTAGTTCAAGAGTGCTGCTTCTTTGGTTTTGCTCCAGGAGCTACTTCTCTCTAACAACAACTGTAACCAGCCATGTTATGCAGAAATTCTCATCTTCATTTCCCAAAAGCATAGTTGCCATAGACATTAAAGAAATTGTTTAAAAATTGGCCCTAGACTACACTTCCTGGATGTCACTGATAAACCCCCTCCCTTTCAATAACCTCCCTTTGAGCAGAGTCTTCTGCTGTCTCCTTTTGAGCCAGAAAATCTCATCTTTTAATTACTCGTAGTAATTCCCAGGGAAAATCTACAACTTGCTTCAATGGTTCAAATGATTTCTTGCACCCAAATCAAACGTAAGCTCAGTAATTGAAGACATAATGCTTTTTATCTTGCCTTCGGGTAAATTATCATGCAGACTTAGAAGTTCAGCGAGCGCTTTCCTCTGTTGACAAGGACCTCATCTTCACCACACGAACAGAGAAGGGTTATTCAGGCACAGAAACTGGGCACAACCAGCACCCAGAGAACACCCACTCAAAGTATCTCTTGGATAAGGAGAGACTTCCTTCCACTCCAATTCCCAGATCCCACATATCCTTCTTAGTCTTTTAAAGTCCAGAACTTCAATACCTTAAGTTTACTGAGATGACACTCACATAAATGGCAGGCCCTACCACAAATGAGAATAAACAATTAATGATGTAATTTGTCTCATCTTCCATCAGTTATGGTCAGGCATAAATTGAGGACAGAAACGAGAAGCTGGTTTACAGCAAGCAGATTTCTGGAACGCTCCTTCCACAAGAATAGCGGGGGTGGGGGGGGAAAGTTCTATGTATTTTAAAATAGAACATGATCTAATTATTAAAAGGACAATGTGACACCCTATGATTGCATGGGGCTGAAGCTAGTGATGCAGGAGGTCTCTTCCAAACATATGTTACTCCTGTTATAGGTCCAAACAAACAAGCTGTACAGAAAAGTTTCTCTCCTCAACTCCAAAGAACACCTAGCTCGATTATAATTTTCAGGTGGATCTTAGACCTTCTGGAAAATTGTCAGCAGCTTAATTACTTGGAAAGGTACAGCTAAACAGAAGCGGAACAACAGAAGCAGTTATACTGCGCCTGGCTTTCTGGTAAAATAGATGGCGTTGTTATACTGAAGGAGCCTATATGGGAAAACCATAGCCCCGTTAACATAAAAAATGAGCTGAAAAGCCAGACTGGACAAAAATCCAATTGTCAAGATGCGGCTGTCTGCAGTGGCCCAAGTTTCTCACTTGCAGTTGCATAACAGGCTTTTTGGGTTGCAGGATTCTTGGCAGCCCGAGAAAGAACAGAGGCTCTTCAAGTTACACAACTGCAACGTCATCAGCGGCTCCTGAAGAGAGTGCCCAGAGCTGCCCCAGTGAGTTAGCGTTACGCTAAAACATAAGCTGCTAGTCACAGTCCTCCCTGTCGCGTACAGGAGTCGGCACCGCATGGCTGTTTGCCACCCAGCGCGGAGGGGCGAGCCGCAGGGGCTCTGCCTCGCCTGCCCCGCGCCCCTGCCTGCCTGCCCCGCCGAAAGCCCGAAAATCATTACTCATTCGTTTTTGTTCTTCATTTTCAGCAAGGGCAAGGGCCTTCCTCAGAAACTGGTATATTCAAATGCGGCTTACGCCAGCGCAAACCTGCAGCCGCGTCAGTTATTCTTCCTTTTCACTGAGCAACTTACTCCCCGATCCGTGCTGAGTTTTTCAGTCCCTCGCTGATTTTTAGTAAGACCTCCGACTTGGTTACTGTGCTTTCTTTCTCATTTGCTGCATTCTCCTTTGCTGTACTGATCAGCTTTACTGAGCATACCCATTTGCCTAAGAAATCAGACTTAGTCACTCACCTTAAAGCATGCTAAGATAATTTATTCAAACATCCACTCAGATTTTATTAGAAGAACTATCAAGTAGCAATTTCCTGAGCAAGGAGATACTGTTCTTTAAAGCACTCAGTAGTACTAACGCTAGCATGGAAACCCATGAACGGGTATTTGCAATCTTGTTTCTCTGCTGTTATATTATCAAGTATGTTAAATCTTTTTTTTTATACAGCATCACTCTTTTCTCACACTGCAACAGGATGTGAGGAGGAATAATATAACAACACCTTAAGGTCAATTCAAGCTTGTATTTTCAAAATAATCACTTGCTATGTGAACTACAATTAACTGCAGTCCCCAGTTACAGCTCTGGTGGTTTTGGTACTGTCCGAAAACCATCACAGAACTGAATTAAAAGTCTTCTTTGGTTATCTCCTTTTTTCCCCTTTCTCTTTCTTTTTTTAACTGCAGCAGCGCATCCCTAAGGAGGAATTACATAATATATGAGATCAAAATATCAAATGATTTTTTAATAATGCAAAATTTTAAAAGTCATCTTGACTTTTTTCAAAAAAAGTCATGTCACGCTTTTGCCTAGGCGTGTACCCTTTAAACTATCTTAGGGTCTTAATAGCCTCAGGACAGGATTTTTTCTGTTGACTTTCATCATGGTTATACAGTATTAAAGAAAAATAGAAGGTGTCTAGGCTATGAAGAACACAGAGATGACAAGTGAAGTTAAACATGTAGCACTGGTACGAGCATCTGTGAGATGTCTCACATTCCTACTGCCAGAGCATGAGCTCCCTTGCTGACTTGACTCCTCACCAGATAAAGCTGTAATGTCTGAATTCATCCCTAGTTTGGGAGTTAAGGCTACCCTTTCCCACTTTCCTGAAAATTAGTAACTTAGAAATATTCTAAAACCATCAAGGAACATTTTGATCAAGGGGATGAGATTTTCCAAAGGAAAACTTTGAAGTGTCTGGTCTCATTGAATCATTTTCCAGCAGGAGGAGTTGCCCCGTTTGGAAAGCCAGCCCCTTTTACAGCATCTCAGAGAACCACCCCTAACTGAACACACTCAAAACGCCAAGATTTAATATTTACTTAACAATTTTTTTCAATATTTTTTTTTTCTTTTCTTTTCCCCTTCTGATGGTTTGGTCAGAAACTCCACAGAAAATCAAATGCTTTCTATTACTCCTCTCCTTTCACGTCACTGAAAATCTACATTCTAGAAAGAGAAGGCATAAGGCATTTCACTTTGACATTTTGTGGTTTCTGAAATCACTGACATAAGGGAAAACATTTTCACTTAAAGTAGTCAAAATGATAACTGACCTTTCACTTATGCTGACCAAATGTATTATGCGCCACTCAATCACTGGTATCTATCATTCTTAATTAGCATCTACACAATAAAATAGATCAGTTCAGAAGTGTATTAATTACTGTTTTATGACTCTGCTTCCTATTATCCTGGCTGTACGCAGCAATCATAAAAAGCCCGGCCTTTTCCAGCACAAAGGGGCAGTATGTTTTATGTGCGATTCATGAAAGTTTCATTAATATTTAAGTTCACGTGGTTTAGAGGAGTAGAAGGGAATGAGCTGTTTGTTCTTACTTCACGCCCAGAGGATTTAGTTCAATTTTCAGGACAGTATGGATCGCACAGTGTGATAGGGCAGAAAATCCGCTTTGTATATATCCTTTCATTCATACTGCGAGCCACGAACCAAAACAAAACCATGAAAAATAATGTGAATTCAAAAGTCAGTGTTCTGATACAGAAATCTAATGGAGGAGAAATGAAAGAAAACATCCTTCCTTTGAACCACCAGCATTTGCTAGAGAACAATCATCCACCATATTCTTTGTATTTAAATTAATGTGGGGTTTTTCCTTTTTTAATGATGTTGCAGTTCAAAGGAGAGAGTGATAATAAACCAGCATTTGCTATAATATCTCTTGTGACATGTCATTTGAGACTGTGTATCTCACACCCAAAGTTTGGAAATACAATCTCTCTGAATGAACTGGCTGCAAGCTGAAACTAGAAATAAGGATTCATTTAGTCTTTTATTTCAGAGACCTGTCTGGGGCAAAGTGCGTGACTATTGCTCAAAGGAAAAACAAAAGCAGCAGAAAGATGAAATACTGAAAGATAAAAAAACCCCAAAACTTGCATAGCAGCAAACAGATCTACATGCAAATTTGTAAACAGAAAATGTAAGTTCTTCCTGCACACGTTACTAATACACGCGTAAAGATTTTTAACTTTGAATTAAAAAAAAAAATCAGTGCAGTGGGATTGTCCATATTCAGACCTGCTCCGCAGCTCTGGCTGGCGGAGAGGATCCCCCTGCGCACCCGGCCTCGCTTCCCGGGAGGAAAACCCGTCGGCACCCATAGGCAGGTTGTGCTCTGAGCGAGCGCAGAGTGTGCGGGAGAGATTCCCGTGCCCGAGACCAGAGCAGACCACAGCTGGAAGTTTTCAGTCACGAGAGAAGGGATCGAGTACCTTTGCCAGCTGTCGACTTCACATGCTGCTTTCTTCTAAGGACTCATCTTTATTATAGAAGGTAACATGACATTATACAGAGAATATCAAAAGTGTAATTGAAAGATTTGAA
Organism: Burhinus oedicnemus; assembly: GCA_008921705.1. NCBI lineage: Eukaryota > Metazoa > Chordata > Aves > Charadriiformes > Burhinidae > Burhinus > Burhinus oedicnemus. The sequence goes on along the minus strand of VFFE01008050.1, from coordinate 517,858 downwards.
TTGGCAAATATTTAAGTTTGGCCTTATGATTATGCAGCAGACGTACTGAAGGGAGAATAAAGTTTCAGAATATGAAACAGGAAGATGGTCACTTTGATCGCAAAGTTAAGTCAATCGAAATAAAGTGGATGCCTTTTATGCCAGTCCTGGATTATTTTTAACATTATCTGATTAAAGCACCAATGAGTGAGCATCAATCCGTTAATATGCAATAAGGTAAGAGTCATCAGCATTGCAGCCAAGAAAATTCAGGCTACTATTATAAAACAGTAGGTTATGCAAGGAATCGGGGGGGTCCCACCTCCTGAGATGATAAATCACAGGAAAAAAATGAAAATCGGCTCCACCTGTCCTGCAGTTCAGAGGGAAAAGAGAAAGTGAGTGAAATACTGATCCTGATTTTAATGAGACTAAGTTTTCATTGTTCATTTTCAGAAATGTCAAAGATTCATCGAATTTATCATTGGAACGGACATTTTGTATATCACAGGCCATTAAATTTCAACTCATTGCTGCTGGATTGAACCCAGTAATTTGTACTCGGCTTTTTATGTTGGGCTTGTAAACAGTCTTGTAAAAAGACACCCCAACCTGATGTGGATAAACCCAGAGACCCCACGGGCAGTTTCTCTCAACTTTTGTTCTCTAATCTGAATTTATAAGCTTCTAGATGCTTATTAGCACTTGGCGTTTTCTCCCCAGGAACATCCTATATATGGAAATCAAATAACCTCTGAAGTTTTCTTTTTTTCCTAGGAGCTAGAAGGGCTGAACTGTAAAATACCCCCCAAATGCAGGACTGTATTGTACATCTTCCCTGTTCAATTCCTATTTAATATGCTTTTACTACATCCTGAAGTCCAGGACTGACTTCACTCACGCAGTAGTAATTCTGCAATTGTTGTAGATGCCCAGTGAAATTGGACTTGTAATTTGTGCATTTATCCTCTAAACATTCCTAATCAGCTGTGATTTCCCATTAATGACAACTTTTTGAGGTTTGTCAGTTAAGCAGTTCTTAATCCATTTAACTGTGTATGTTACTGGTATTTTATAAGTATTAAATTTTAATGCAAATATGTGGTAAATCTGATAACCCAAGCAAGCCTAAGCTTTTGTGTGAATTTTCATAAGGCTGAAAAATACTTGTTATAAACCTCTAATACACAAGCTTCAGTAGTTTCCTTCTCTGATTTCTACACCTCTGTGAAAAATAAACTCAGGTAGGACCTGGCCTCCTTCTTAGTGAGAGGTACAATGCTCAAAATGTTACCTTTGGATCGCAGTTCTCCTTAAACCACGTGAGTAATGCTCAGTCAACTGGAAAACCATTCAGGTTCATGAAATACGTATAAACATTATTACATCAGTACACAATATAACAAAAGAAGATATTCTAAATATATCTATGTTGCAATTAGTTTACTCCTGGTGAGACACCGAGATGAAATTTGGTATTAAAATGACAACTAAGAGGAAAAACTTTTTTCGTCATATGTCAGGAGAATTTATGTAATTTGTATTTGTTCTGCGACTTAAGGAAATAAATTAACTTTTCTCTAATACCTGTCCTCACACAGGGCTTTTCATTCTTCTAAGTTTTGAAACTTGACTCCTGTTTTGATTTTGATTGTGTTTGGTTTTTTTAATTTGCTAATAGAAATTATTCCTCAAAAGAATTCTTCCCTCAAGTCTAAACGGTAACACATACTGCACTTTGCAGAAGTTATATACACCGACAAATAACATCAGAAAGAGAGAGTATTAGCAGGAAACAAATCTGAAATCACCTGTATGTTAAAAGGTTGGAGGAATAATCAAATTACCAAAGATCTCTTGTGTACTGAGTGATTGACAAACTGTAATCTGGGTACAGACAGATTGTCTGCTCGCCATACGTGTGCATACCTGTTATGTTTTGCTAAATAAAAAGAGCTACTTTCCACTTATCTGGAACACAAAACTCACCGAACAAAGCAGTAAATCCTTTATACACTAATAAAAGCTATTACTTACAAAAACTATTGTGTGATTTAGAAAAATTGAAAATTAATTCTTCTTCATTTGTTGTTCTAAACTTTCAGTTAAGGTTACAGATACCTAAAAGCCAGATTCTGATCACATGACAACCAAAGGAGTAAATCTGAAACCAATAACCCTATCAATTCAAAATGGATGAATCACTATAATAGCTCATCTCTTCCCAAATCAGAAGACAACAATTGATATGAAAAGAAAGTTACGAGTTCCATTTACAGGTGAAACATGGCTTAGATCAAAAAAGACAGCTCATACAGGTTAAGTTCAAAATAATAGCTGGATGTCTTCATTAAACATTTGACCTCACTCACCAACATTTCCAAACTATCTGATGGCAATATTCTGCTCAAACTAGAATCAGTTTTCATTATTACTATTACTACTATTATTATTTTCTTTCCTAGATCCCTCAGTAATTTTCTTCAGACAGTTATTAATTTGTTTGTTCAGTGCATAGGTTGTTGCTGCTCTTTTTCTACAGATCATAGATAGAAATATACTGGAGATCTGGTAAAATCATAGGCAGTAACTTCAACCTTTACCCAAAATGCTATAGGCAGGGGTTTTCATGAAATCGGGGCCTGATCCTGTAAACAAGTTCGGTAAAGAGAAGTTTGCTACTTCAAGCACTCCCCCTGATTTCAACATCATGATTTAAGGTCTAGGGTTGGTCAACTCAATCCTTTGGGCGTTGTTCTTTATTTTGTATTGCACAAAAATAAGTGAATAACTATTTCAAATGCCCTTACGGCCAAGGGAGGTAACATCAGGGTGAAAGAGAAATTGGTATGAGAAATGTTTTGCAGATTTTTATGTGCATTATTTTGGTGACATTCTAGTTACTAAAATACAAGTGGAGCACTTAGAGAAGGCACAGTTGTATCTTCAGAAGAGAAATCAGATGTGCCAATAGGGAACTTGGGATCTGTCAAGCCATCTCCAGCTAATGTCAGGTTCTGCAACCTCATCAGTAGGAAAGCTGTGACTGTTTTAAGAAGACCTGAGGAATTTTCTTCCCTAAAAGTGAGTCAGTCAGGAGGAGGACATTGGTGGGTATCTCACAAGACTGGGCTTTAAAGGTCCATGAGGCTGCGAGCATGTTCTGGCATATTTGTGTCCTGCTTTTCCATGTACTTCTCTTGCATGCTCATAACACAAACACAGCAAAACCAGCAGCAGTTGTGGTACCAGGTCTTCTATGGAAATGGCCCAGAGGAAGTACAGTAGGGTACACTGGTAAGTTTAAGCCTCTCCTACCTTTGGCTTGTGCAAGAAACTGTAAAATCAAAACTTTCTCCACCAAAAAAGGGAAGACATCAAAATAATGAATATAAAAGACAGTAGCAAGGAAACATTTAAGGCAGACAGCCAGCTCCCTTGCTATTAAACACTTAGATGTGCTTAGTTGCAGATGGCAGAAATGTCCCTCCACAACAAACGAGCTTTAGTGTGAAGACACTAAACACCTCTCTTTCTGAACGTGTCTCTCCTCAGTCTGCATTTAGAGCAAGGAGGCAGTTTTACATGGGAAAATGTCAATGACTTATAAAGACTGCTGATGTTGGAATAACCAGTTGCCCTGAAGGACCTTCCCTAGCTCTGGCCAGGGAGGCTTTGGAAAAGAAGTAGAGTTGCCACACTTTACTTGCATTGCCCCAGGCAGAGCCTGAAGATGCTGCCTTCATTGGTTAGTGCTCCAGAAAATGATGAAGTTTCTCCACACCAAGCTTCCTTGCCAATCTCCTCTGAAGAAAAATTCCTCTCTAAGACCAGATCTAGAGATTAGTTCAATTCTGCGCATGGGAATGAATACTATTACTGTGTTTTCTGGTAGCAATTCCTAGGACACCCTCTGTAGACCTCCACAAAAATAAAAAAGCCCCTGAAAGTTTCCTTTGTTCTGTAATTCCCAGTTAAAGACATAATCCATATTTTACGCCATAAGCGATTGACACAGAGAGGACTCTTACGCCACAAACTGAAGATTATAGCTTAAATACTCCTAGTAATAAAAATGGAAGCCAAGGATGTATTAGCAGAATTTATTTCTAAATAAGTTCTTTCCAAAGCTTTCTGTCAGCCATTTAAAGCAATATTTTGGGGTCATCCATGACCCACATTTCTTTAGCTGTGTCACATGCATATATCTTCTTTTTGTCTTTTTTCAACCTTATAATGTAAGAGCTAACTCTCTGGAGAAGACAAGAAACAGCAGCAAATGGCACATTACACCTCTTCCAATGTGATTATTTTTAAGCCCTACATGCATGTTTAGAATTGTTCTGTTTAATATTTTAAGCGGGTGACTGCCATGGTAAAAAAAAAAAATAAAAAATGTCGGACTGGAAACAAAATCTGATTTGTGACTGTAGGATAATTTATAGTGAAAACTGTGGGAAGCATACCAGGCAGCGCATACTTGAGATGACACCCACCGGCCAGTCTTGATGACTGCAAACTAACCTGTGAACATCCTTTGAATGGAGATCTTATTTGCGAGATGGCAGAGAAAGGACAGAAGTACACAAATTATTGATGGCCTCCTTGTGCTGATCCTGTCTCATCCCCCATCCTATTTATACTTATTTATACAAGCAGCTCCCTCAGTTGGTAGCTGAAGTGAAAGTGGTTTGCACACATGCCTCTGGCAGCTGAGGACCACAGCTCATTTCCTCTTTTAATCACCGTTAACACAAACCCCATTGCCAAGTAGGGTATGGGCAGCATTTACGTGATTGTATTCAATTCAAAATTGTATTCTTTTTTACAATGAGCCACTTTCTGGATATCAGAAGTCCGTTGGAGAAATGTAACAAGACAGAAACCAGTTTATTTCAAGCCACAGATGTTTGGCTTTTGCCTTGCTTATATTTCACAGAGAACATGACAGGCTTGCTAGGTGCAGAGCTAAGATCAGACATGCTCTACAAGCCTTTGTAGTACAGAAGTTAGATTTTGTCAGATGAAAGAGGCCTTGCTGCTTTCAGAAACACAGTAAACCCTGTAAAAATGAGTTCCATACAGTGAATTATTCCTCACAAGGTAACTTTTCATGATTTATTTCTTTCCAACATAATTCACAAAGGCTCAAGCCCTCCTAGTCTGCTGAGTTGCAAACTGTGGTGATGTTGATGTTAACCATCATCAAATCTTCTCACCTTCTACCACGATAACCAGAAATTTCACATGAACTGGCTAGAATTTAAAAAAAATGGCATGCAAGTTGTATGAAAGGTAGCTTTCAACATATTATGTTGTTTTGGTTTGTTTTCTGACTTTGAGAAAAATATATGCACCTCTTTATGACTAAGAAACATCATCTGTAACCCACCATAAAATTCTTAAGATTCCCGTTTACATGAAAAAGAGTTGTGCCATAGCAAGGAGACCTAGTTTAGAGTTCTTCACTACCTAAACCTAGGAATTTTTCACTCTATAGTCCACAAATAAACATATAACAAAGGAATTACCGTGTGTCTAAGTGAATGTAAAAGGATAAATTCTTAGTGTAAGTCAAGTAAACAAGAAACAAAATATAAACAGTGGATTTTTTCCTTAAACATTATGAAAGGTTTTGGATTTATCTGAAAAATATATACCAATTATCAGAAACTGATGCATCATCTCTTTGACCGACTTTTTCTATTTATAATAAATTTCATAATTTTAAAAGAAAAAAATGGTTCTTTTATCACTCAGTGCTTTCAGAATTCCAAAGCAATATATCAAAGAGCTACTTTTCTTTTTTAATAAAGTAAAATTAACTTAATCTGAAAATCCTCAGGGCAATAAGAATATTATTTTTCATCACTACAAACCAATACAACTGTTTCTCAGTTTTTTAAGAACTACCTTTAGATTTTAACTTGAAAATCCAAGCACTCCTCCTGTTCTTAAATCCATTAATTACACTGTTTAACTACATAGTACTGTTGGCATGGAGCATCACTGTTAAGATACTGAAGCTGAAATAATTTCCATTTACTGTAACGTTCATTATCCATTCAATATCCACTGTGCTGAATTCAAAGATGAGTGCAGGAATTTAAGATGTGACTGTTTAAAAAAGTACAGTTTTCAAGAGAGTTTGCTTTCTCTCTAATAGAAAATACTGAGAAGTCCTGGAAAAAAAGGTTAATCACTTTAATCTTGTTAAGTACCAGCTTTAGCATAGACACTTATTCATACTCCACAGTTTTCAGATAAGTACTGAGATTTTTGTAAGTGGACTGTGGCTTCTAAGGTGGCAACCTGAAAGAAGTAAACCCATGCCCCTGGGTACTGCAGATGACTTTCAATCATCATCTCCAAAGTTGATGACTCCTCTTTCACTATCTAGTTTCTAACGTGGAAGGGGAAGAGGGAGAAGAGGAATACTGACAATCTGTTCCACAACAAGAGAGCTATTAAGCACAGTGCCACAGGAATTGTTTCTGCCTTTCATATTCAAGGTATACTAGCACACTTCCCAAGTAATGAATTACTTCTTGTCCGCAGGCAAAGTGAAGAACTGGTATGAATCTCTAGTGTGCATGTAGGACACCGAAGCCTGTTTAAGAATTTAGTTTTGCAATTTACAGAACATCTCTGGTGGTTTCAAAGGGATATTAAGACATGTAGATCATTGTAAAGATCATAAAAAGACAACACAGGTACAAGAGGTGAGAAGTTCCCCATAGCACTATGATTTCTTTAGTACAGCTTGAACAAGCAGCAGAAGATGATATAAAGAGCCCCCATTTATTTGTACCACCGTAGTGCCAGCCATCTCACCCAGCGTAGTCAGCATCCCGCCAAACAGGATGGTGAGTTCTTACAGTATGGGCAGCTTTTACTTTCTGTTACTTTTTGTGATACATCCTGGCTGTTTCATTACAGTAGTCTTCACGCAAATTAAAAATGAAGTCTTCTCGTAAGTTATTCAAGCCCGTGAATCAGCCTGAGATTTCTTTCTAGCTCTTCCACTGCTTGTGTGCATGGCCTTTAGTCTTTTAGTTATGTCCATTTCCGTGGCTGTGCAAAACAACTCACCCGACTTCTCACGGACATAGCCCAGTTTCATTGCGTGCCTCCTTCTGGCCCAAAAAGACATTGCCTACATGACAAAACTGTTCAGTAACTGTTCCAGTGACAGGCGGCCTCTACCAATGCACAGGAACGGCAGGACTTCCACTAGCTGCCAGAGACGAGCATGGCCAGCTTCAGAGGAGCTGCTCACACCATGCTCCACTCCACTATATTGGGCAGCGAACCATTCATGACAACTTTTCAATTTCATTTGATGAAGAGCGGAAACTAAAAAAGCAGGATAGCTGTAACTAAAACACAATCTATTTGGAAAGATAATTGTTATTTTGAGATGGAGCATCTTCTCTGACCCCAGTACAGCCAGTCGTAACATCGCTAGCCCTTACAGTGGGTACAGTATTAGAAGTCAATGCAGAGACAGAGCTGTCTTTCTCAAGTCAGTGACAGCAACCAACTTTTTATGACTAGATATTTAGGCAGGTGGGACTGCATCACAATCAAGGTGGTCAAAATCGGATACCTGAAGTGACGTTCCAGTTCCATAAGTCTGCAACTATTCCTATTCATTTGAGACTGCTACTAGGCATGTTCGGCTTTTTTTTTTTTTTTTTCTAATATGGTGCCATTTATATGTCTAACCATACCTACATTTAAGCAGCCCTTTTTGAAACTTTTTCCCATTTAATATTTCAGTCCAGAATAAACGACTAGCTTTATCCATCACTTACATTTACTACCATCTGTATTTGCAGTCAAATAACAAGGATATACTACAAAGAGAACAAAATCACTTCCACCGCCCATTAAGGAAACTAGAATTAATTCCACTGATCTGCACTCAAGCATCTTTAATTAAAAGATCATAAGCATATAAGTGGCTTTGATTTCTTCTTCTAATGTCCTCCTCAATTATTTAGTGTACTCACCTTCTCACATCTGTGCACATTTTTCTATTAGACGAATATAAAATATAAATGTTGTTGCACTTTTGAGTATTTCCAACTGCAGCACCAATGTTATTAACCCCTTATTCAGCTTCGGCAAATATGCATACCAGTCAGTCAACGTGAGGCTACGCAATGCTAAGACAGGCTGAACATGCAGAATATATCTACAAAGTCATTCGAGCTTTTGAAATGCTCTTTACCTACCTGATACCTGAATAACCACAAGAAAGCTTCTGCATTAGCTTTTGCAACAGCTTGGCTCTCCTACTAATGAATCACTGTGCTAAACCACATTCTGGGATGTTTTCCCTCCATGTGCAAGTATGAATGAAGTTTACAGGACCTTATGTCCTCCTTAATAGGTGTGAATACTCCCCTCTATCTTGGAAAGCTCTAGAACAAACCCACCAGTCTGTCCTAAAGGGTAATTGGAAGCAAGCCTCCAATTCTATTTTCCTTCTTATGTTATTTACAGAAGATAAACAGCAGCTAAAACTTTCCTGTATGTGTCTATTTACATTATTTGTTGTAAACAGTGATAGCTACAAAGCATTGGCAGTATGTGCTATGCAATATAATGCCTCTATGTGGAAGGAAAAAGGAAACTTTAGTTTCCTTTCACAAGCATTTCTCCAATTTCATGCTATACTAAAAACCATATTTAGTCATGCTACAGAAAGACTCATTTCTATCCCTGAAGTAAAAAAAAAAAAAAAAATTAAACTGGTAATCACACTCACATCTCTGAAATGTTAATCCAGGACTGCAGTATGTCTGTTCTATCAGAAAAGATCTCTGAAAACCCTTACAAAGTAAAGCCAGAGTTCTCAAATGTACAAAGTTAATAGAGCAAAACCAGGTCACCACAGTATTTATTGTAAACAACCATCTTCTGAAGACAGTAAATCAATATCTATGTGCAAACAAAAGTGTTGCGTGGAAAATGTTGCAGAAAAGTGAGCCCCCTTCCATTATGGAAGGCTGGAAGTTCTTCTCCATCCCTTTTCTTTTTAGTGTGGATAATTTTATTTAAAGAGCATGTGTGCTTGCATCTGCACAGAAGCTGAAAAACAAACCATGAAGGGTTCTGGATGGTAAATTACATGAGACTTGTTTCCAAATGAAGGGAGAAGTTATATAACTTAATATCTCCTCTTGGAGGGATGGGATGGATAGAGAGGAAGAAGGAAGGATTTGCTTATGTTCTGAAAAACAAGAAAAAAAGCTAGAAAACAGGGCTTGCTGCAATTTCCTTGCAGTTCAACTCCTTCAACCAGGAGCTGAAGCTTTAGCAAGAGCTAAGGACCACATACAATATTTTACTGAATAAAAATCCCAAATCTTACACTCATTTTATATCTCAGAATCAAATCAAAAGGAGTAAAACATTGAATTCAAATACACAACCATCCCTTCAAATACAAGAATCCCACAATGAAACATATTAACCTACCACAGACATGAACAGAAAGGCCCGAGAGTTTCCTTAAGAGGGTCATTGGTGAAGAAACTCAATGCTGAGCATTGTGCTATTCTCTTAAATTGTTCATGTGATAAAAGCACCTCTCGTGTGTCACTACTCCCATTAGATGTCCCAACTGTACCTTGGAAGTCCAAGAAATGAGGACAAAGCATCACTTCTGGAACATCCTGTTCCAGTTTTGGCACTTTGGTTCCAGAATGAGAGAGACAAACAGGAGAGCTAGCTCTCCTGCAACATGGACTGTCATTGCCATGACCACAAGTAGTCTTTGTGTTAAATACACCATTAAGGTGACAAGACAGATAGGAAGATATGTTATTATTTCAGACAGACTAGCCACAGGGAGAAAATCTACACTTTAGATTGCATTGTGTAAAGCATTCCCTTTAAAATAAATGCATAAATAAAAGCAGAGATTATGAAGCATTCATTGCAAAGACCTTATATTGTCTGAATTCATGAATTCTCCTCAGACGAAGACTTTCATCTCCCTCAGGCAATAAGCAAAATTAAAATTTGATATTTCAAAGGATGACTATCAGATTATACACTATTTTTCCCAATGGGATGCCAGATGAGGCTGCCTTTTTTCCTTTTTTTTTTTAAGTGCTTTAAAAATTATGCAGAATTGCATTAATTGGAACTAGATTCATTGAAATTAGACTGATTAAATAGGACATTGACATTTCTATTACTTTGTTTTCTAGATCGGTTGTCTACCCACTGAAAGTCACCATATGTAATCTGAAAAGCACTGTTAGCCAGTATCTTGAGATCAAAGTAAAGATCCAATTCTTTTCCTCGGCCTTAAATGACAGCTGTCACTTCCACGCCATTCCGACCAGTATTATCCCTGTTTTTAGGAAAGAACTTGTTCTGCATTGATCAAGATTTCAGTTATAATAGAAAGTGATCTAGAAGTGACTCTTGGGTCAAAAGGCATATCCCAAAAAAAGTTGTAAGTCTGAGAAGTTAGGAAGGATAAAGATGGGATCTCCAAGCAAACCAGAAAATCCTCCTATAAACTTTTACAGATCAATTAAGAAGAAATATATATAAAAAAACCTTTTTTTTTTTTTTTTTTTTTTTGTCCCTTAGACCCCCTTTTTTCCTACTTTGTATTATGTGGTAGCACTATCTTTTTTTTTTCATAGTGAAAGGATCAGTTGTGTAAACTGTTGAGCTTTTGCCCTGCTGCACAACCAGTATATATTTTAGAGTAGCTTATTATTATACCCAGATTTATTAACCATTTATTTTGATGTGACAGATGATTACTTAGCAGTAACAAATGCCAAGTGGGCAGAAATCTAGTGAGTGAAGCTGAGTAAGAAAGTACAGGGGCCAAGACTGCACGGCAATTCTGAAGCTTCTCTATTCTCAACCTTCAATTCGCTGCCTGTCACCTTGCCCAGGTGCCAATCTAAATCAAGTCCCTCCTGACGGGTGATGTTTATTTACCACCTCCTCCATTCGTTTACACGAGATGCTGATCTAAGCTGAGCAAAACCACTTTCCCCTGATGCCCTTTGCACTTTTGTGCGTACTCTTCCACCTTAAAAACGCCCCTCCTTTGCCTCTGCAGAACCTGCAAGTGGTACATCTAGAAGGCGAAGAGGAAAAACAGATCTAAGCAAGGATAAAAGAGAAGAGGAAAAATGCTGGACAGGAGGCGGCTCTGCAGCAAGGATAGCCCTGTCCTTTGCTTGAGAGACTCCAAAAGAGTCTACAGCACCAGGAGATACTGTGCTCCTTCCTGCAAATCCTTGAGTGGAAAACTAGAGCCTGCTGAGAAACTGTGAAAACGATGTGTATGCTTCTCAGACTCTGTATAATAATCTCTACCATGATTTTCCCAGGATGAGTCTGCAATCATTTAAAAATATCCATTATAAAAATCAGTGAGCCACAGTGAGACAGCCTCATTACCACCCATGATGTAGACTGCTCCACGCCACCATTCGGCACGACACAGGTTATATACATGTAGCTGGCCTATCATCCACACCCTGCTGCTGAGTTGAAAAATGCCCAATGCCAACATTTTGCCATGCCAGTGGAAATACATTTCTCTGGCTCATTTCCACGTTACACAATCGCATAAAGTGGTTTAAATAAAGAGTTTGGGACAGTGGAGTGATTTAAAGAAGGTGATTGATTCTGCTAACATTGAAGATGAGAGAGAGGGAAGAATAGATTTAAAAAGAAAATAAACATTTTGCTTCAAATCACTTACATATGTTTCAGGAGCTATGTTTCAAATGAAGGCATCAATATAATTATTTTCTGTTAACTGCTCACATTAATATAAGTTTCAATACTACATTTTTCACTGTTCAAAACTTCCTTGGAAGTGAAATGGTTAGATACATGAAGTACATGTGAGCCTTGTCTATCAATGATTAGTCAAATATATTAATTTATTTCTCAAATACATGAAATTAAATTCATACATTTTTTATGCTTTTATTAACTCTCAGTTATTGACACTTTCCTTTTTTTCTTTTTTTTTTCTTTTTTTTTTGCCTGTATTCAAACTATTGTTTCTAAGAGATGGGCTTCAAGTGCCAACTCTTAAAGCCCAAGCAAGAAATTAATTTCTGACAAAGATACGGGAAAGTAAGCCTCTCCCATACTTCTCCTTGCCTGCAGCTAGACAGACAGCAGTAGAGCTAGTGTAGTTTACAATAGCCCTAACAAATACTGGTAGTTTCTCTGGTTTCTCCAGGCCTTGTTGTGTTTTATAACCCTACACACGAACATCATCTGAAATGCAGGAAGGACTGGGGTCCCTGTGTGGCTGCCTTCATCCACCCCTCCTCCCTGTGCTGCCGCAGGTTCCCGCAGGTCGGCGCTCCGCTGCGGAGGGGAGCGGGATTAGCTCCTTCCCTACCAAAAGGCAAAGAGCAGCGTTTTGATAAAAGGGAATGATTTCACAGCATAACGTCACTGGGGCAGCGTAAAGCAGCAACGCATCCAAAATTAAACACCGAATTTGAGAAAAAAAGAAAAAAACCCCAACATTTCACATATCTCTCACAGGAGATTTTTCCCAGCCTACTCCTCGCCTGCCCCAGAACTCCCATATTCTGTCATTTCATTAACAAAGCCAAGGAGCTCACGCTGTGGCATCTCATCGGAGGGCACTGGAGTTAACAATGCGAGTGTGAGCTCCAGTGGCCATGGCAACAGTAGCTAATTCTTCTTCCCAATCAGGGTGGCAATTCTCTCCCATGGCCTGAATCAGTTACAAAACAAAATACTCTCAAAGACCTTTCAGAGCCAATAGCCTCGCAGCTAATCTGCTAATAGGAAATAATCTGCAGCTAATATACACATTCCAGGGCAGCAGTGTGTTTTCTTAATACTTTGTTACATGGGCCTCTTTCCAAAGAAAGCATAGCAAAGAATAGAAAACAGACATTCATTAAAAATAGTATAATACTACCTGGCCACTATTAATGCCTGAAACGTGCTGCAACTTGCATGGCTCTTAAATAGTGATTTGGAGTGACAGCACTAGATAGACTGAACGCAATGCAATTAGATCAAAAAAGTTACATACAGTATTAGTTAGCAGCTAGTTCATGTGAAAAATCAGACTTGAAATGATTTCCACATTTCCCTCTTTTCATTTGGCCTAAATTAAAGCATCTGTTAACAAAAGCACCAAGTTAACAAGTACGTGCATCAGTAATATACAGTCTGGATGGATATAAGAAAACAGGTATTAATAAATATACACTTCCAGCATATGCAGCTAACTGTGTCATAGGAGTTCAGACATACATTCTCCTGCCTGGCTTAAACACATGGCTAAACAGCAAATGGGCGGCGGGTGAGAAAGGAGTGCTGAAAAACTAGCCATGAATCACCGATTCTGCACCAGTCACGTCAGGAATACTTCACAGCGTGGCTTAGCCTGAATTTGCTAAGGGGAGGACTGCACTTCTGAAAGCCTGAGTGTATTAGCTGCGGTCCTTGGTGGCACAGGCACAGGGACAAAGTGAGCTCCAGCCTGCTTGGGACGTACGTGTTGTCATCCTGTATGTGTAATTAAAGCAAACTCAGAGACGCAGCACTGCTCTTGGATTAAGGAGAGAGTAACACCCCCTAGCAAGCCCGAATGCTGCCAATGGACATGGTTGTTACAGGAGAGAACTCTCCTAGCTTCACAATCATCTTTGCTCCCCACATCTAAACCACCACATCTGCACCACCGACATACTCCACGTGGAACTAAAAATCTCTCGATGCTCAGGTATATTTACACTTTTCTTTCTTGTTCCCCTGGAGCGGTAAAGCCAAGGAGACCTGGTCATTTCAGGCCACTGCACAGGCATCAAACAGAATTAAAGAGTGACTGCAGATTCTGGGGAAGACTGAGAAAGACAGCAGTGACTAACACATTGTTCAGTCAGTGCAACTGAATGTCTTCAACTATCTGGTAAGATTGTAGAGGCATCTCTCCTTTGGGCTACCAAAATGTTTCATTTCTAGCCCCTTCTATTCACTTCTGAAACTTTCGTTAATCAGGGTGACATTTCACAGATACTGTCTTGTTCTTAAGATGACTACTCTTCACTGTAATTTTACGCTGTAACACATAAAAAAATCTGTGTCTATATTTAATATAAAAGCTGTTTTCTTTTAAATGAAGAGAACAAGAAATACATCTCTCCATTATGATCTTATTTTATTTTATTGAAAACTGCTTGAGTACTGAAATGTGAAGAGAAAGGCAACTAAATGTAATGAGCAAACAATTTTAGCACCAACAACACTTCTCAAATGTTTGATTAAGAACAATTATGGAACTACCCAAGTCAAAGGCCTTTGAAAACGGCAGTTCTCCCAGCACAGAAATGTGAAGGATACAGTTTAAGTAACGTTCGGAGCATCGCTAATGGGGAAAGACCTTCTCCACATCTGTGGTCACCTCCTTTACAGGGAATTGCTTTTGTCTCTAACCATCTCACGATTTTGCGTCATGCAATCCATTTCTAATGTGTGCATCATTCCCCAGATAGATTAGATGATTTATGAGAACCAGTGAAAATTGGTCGCTTATAGGTATGTGTCTAATGATTGACAGTGAGCTCCTCTTGCACTTGGGGCATGTGTAAGAGCTGCTTCCTGCATGAATTCTCTTTGAAGTCAACCCAGGAGCTCCTGCTGCACACCCTGGGGCAGAAAGCTCGCAGGACAGGATCTCTTCACATGGCAGCCTGTTTTCCCTGAAACTCTCAGGAACATTATCTCTGCACATCTGTAAAATCCGGCTGAAACAGGCTGAAATGCTGACAAGTTGCTGGGTGAGAGCAGGAGGAGCAGAAATGACTGTACAGACACATACAAACACCCTTCTCTCCAGAAATGCAAGAACTTGATTGCAGGAAGCCGTGTTACAACGTATACAAGCCCAATGCACAGCGATAAATCAAATTTTGCCTGACCTTGCTCAGAACAAGTGGTCTTGCTGCTGTTCTGCAGTTTATAAGTCAGCATTTTGTGCTGGGTGACAGCTGCTTTACACAAACTGACAAACTGCACAATTTACCTTTTTTTGTTTGTTTATTTTATCCTGGTACTGAGGTTCAATCCCACCCTCGGTTAAAACCTCCTGACTCATTCTGAGCACACTCTGCAGAGAGAATGGGATTTCGACAGTGGTCAGCACTAACCTACTTGTGCTGTCTAGCCGTTGGCACAGTAAGTAAACGCTCCTCGATTTTGATGGAGAAACACAAACAGGGCATTGCTGAGGCCTCTTGAAATTCCACCAGAATCTCTAACAGGTCGAACGTGCTGCAGTCTCACTGCTGTTTATCCCTGACAAACCCAGAGTGTGGTATCTGTTTATCTGGATACATATTTGAACAAGTTGCTTGCAAGGAAATTGTGCAAATAGGCACGAAGGAAAAAGAAACCACCTTTTTATTCCATTCTGACTTTCCCCCAGTTCTGGATGGTGATAGTTTGGTCCAGTAATGTGCTTGCTTCCACATTTCAGTTCCTGCATCCTCTCTGTCTCAATGAGAAAGAAAAAAAAGCTCCCTGAGTCACTGTGTACTGCAAGTCTTTACTCAGTGAGAGTCCTGAATACTGCCCATTTCTTGAAAAACAGGAGAGGCAGAATAAGAGATAGAAAATAAAAGCCAAAACCTTTAAAGTTAAATGATTTTCATCATTGAAGAGTGCTTTTAGTTCTCTTTAAATCAGTTTTTATAATTTGAGTTGTCATGACAACATGATGCAACACTTCACTGCCATGACAATCTGACAACTTTCAAAAACAGTAAGTGCTGTTTTTACTGTGTTTTTCAATCGCTCCCAAGGAAACAAGCTGTTATTTACTTCTGTGACGAAACTCATACGATACCATACTGGATCCAATGTCAAGAAAAATTAAAGCATAGAATGGGGGAAACAGGGCTGGAAAATGTGCTTTTGTGTACGTAATTACTCCATAAAAAGTAGATATTTTTTCCGCTCTCTTATCCCAATTTGCCACCATAACTCTGCTCATTTCCACCTACGAATTCACTGACTTTCTCCTCAACCTGACCAGAACCGGTCCTCAATTAATCACAAGATCATCATTGACTCAAAAATGGCCTGTTTTCTTAGCAGCCATTTTATTTGCTGTTTTCATGCTTGGTTGTGTGCATTTGGATACTACACAACAAACTGAAATAAATGAAGTCTCTGTGGGCCCATGAGTTAACTCCAGCGGAGCAATGTATTTGTAAAGCCCATCAGTTTATGTGAGACTTGTGTCTAAATTCTACGGGGACGATAAACCCACTGGCTAACTTTCTTCCAGACAGAGCCAGGAAATATTTCCAGACACTGGAGCTTGGTTATCTGTATTATTCAGCTGTGGGAAAAAAATCACTGGGATGATACCTATTCTGTCTAGCAAAAATCATTCTCAGGAGCTAGCACGGACCAAGGACCACCCCCAAAAAGGCAGTATGGATGCAGCCACCTTGTTTTGGAAGCTGAGGCAGTTTAGTACTACTAAAATACGGCACCTGGCCTCAGTGGCATGGGATGATCCTTAGGACCATTTTCCGTACTGGGACAGACGTAGCCATTGTTTTCCTAGCAGCCTTTTTTTGAGGAATATGAAAAAGCTCAAAACACTTGACACCAAAATACGTTATATTAAAGGCCCACTTCACATAGGGGTGGGTGTGATGGAGGCTCTGTTAAAGCACAGCCATGCATTTACATAGCACTCACTACAAGATCCAACTTAACCACGGAAACCTCCTATCTCAGGCTGGTGTCCAGATCAATACCTCCACGCAGCCTCCGTGGGGTTTCCCCACACCTGCCGGCTGCCGAGTCCCTCCACCCTCCGCAGAAGCATCCGAGTCTGGACACAGCCAGAGGGGCAGGGAGGAATCAGGGAGAATTTCAGCCTGATACAACATGGCGATGTGTTTTGAATATCAATGATCGCTTTCTTAAACCGAAGACAGTGCTGGAGCAAAGGAGCAGTAGTACTTTTAGGACACTACAGTTGAGAAATTGCCGTGTGTACAAAAACACCTCTACAACAAACTGGTAAACATATATATATGTGTGTGTGTGTGTATAATTGATATATATATAAAACTCAATATTTTTCGCCACAAAGGTACATCTGTTTTGCAGCATGAATATGTAATAACAGAAAATGAATCATTCTATAGGGAAAAAATAAGTACGTTCTCATGATTGATATTTTATGTCACTTAAAAGATTTCATGCATTTTTGCTACCCTATTCAGTAGTTTAGTGACTATTATTTACCCATGTCAGGCTCAGACAAAGGTAAGCTAAATCAAGAGGTTTCAGTGCCTCACCTTGGAATCACAGAATCAAAGAATGGTTTGGGTTGGAAGGGACCTTAAAGATCATCTAGTTCCAACCCCTCAGACATGGGCAGGGACACCTTCCACCAGACCAGGTTACTCAAAGCCCCATCCAACCTAGCCTTCTTTTCTATGAGAGCTCAAGACTTAGTTTTACACCTGCCTAGAAGGCAGGAGTTCAGTAGGAGAAACAAAGCACACGACAGTTCAAAATTAGTCCCATCCTGGAAGACCTCATCTAGTTCCTGCTTTTCTATAAGGGAATCTTTCCACTGATTTCAATATAACCTAAACCAGAGAATAAGCAGATTATACATAAGCTCTTCATTAAAAAAAAACCCAAACAAAACAAGACCCAGCCCCACCTCCAAAATCCCACACAGTTCCCATTCCACATCTTTATATGTCTCTATTTATTACGAGTTCCTGTTGACAGGAACAGATATAGCCTTTGTTTCCACTGGTACCTCATTAGCAAAACAAGATTGCCAAAAGCCAAAATGGTTCGAGATGTTGTTTCACAAAAGTTGCCTATAAACCGACTTCTGTTTATATTTATCAGTCAAAATGTGCTCGCGCATTTTGTCATATAGGCCTGCAGTCAGGATTACCTTGCTTTTGTGTTCCTGACAGGTGGGCACCTAATCAAAATCGCAACACTTTCTGCTCTACATTCTCCAAAAACCATCATATATTAGGTTAAGAGTTGTTCCAAATCACAAGCCTAGGTATGGCCAGGACAGGGAGAGGAGGCAGAACGCATTGCAGAGCAGGAAGGGAAAGTGGGGACTCCGGAAAATCATCAGGTTTCTGCATGGCACAGCAGTGACTCGACGCAGAAACTTATACGCTGGGAACTTGCATTTTGACCCCAACATGCAGAAAGCGGAGACACTCGTAGGCACCATCCAGACGGTAATTTGAACTAGTTGGCCAAAGTATGGGCGATAAATCATCATTTAACATAGCCTGTGGAACCAGGATGAAGAGTGGAGAGGACAAGTTGTGCAGTGACACTTTATTAGTAGGAGATAAATTGGTATGACCTGGGTATATTTTCAGACATTTGAATACTAATACGCAGTTTCAGTAATGGTGTGTTATCAACCTCAGACTGCTTCAACAGTGAATACTGGCTTCTCTTTCTCATGAAATGTTTTTAACCACTTAGAGAAAGACTAAGGAGATTTTTATTTTCCTAACTCAACTCTCAAGAAATGACCCAGAACAGAGAAACTTGAGTGGTGATGCATAATGAATTGGGTCACCCATGTGTGATTCTAACCTCAGTTGTCTGATGGATCTGTTTCCTGTTGACGGCATAACAGGGAGTTGCACAATGTACCAGAGAAATTTGTGGGCAGAGTGACGATGATGTAGAAAAAGCAACACTGAAACATGGATTAAGCACAGGAAAATTTGTACTGGCTGG
The DNA here is from genome assembly GCA_008921705.1 of Burhinus oedicnemus. Lineage (NCBI taxonomy): Eukaryota > Metazoa > Chordata > Aves > Charadriiformes > Burhinidae > Burhinus > Burhinus oedicnemus. The sequence goes on along the minus strand of VFFE01008050.1, from coordinate 499,063 downwards.
AGAAGGATGCTCCAGAAGAATGTGGGCAAGTGATTCACTGGTGAGGAGGGAAGAGGTAGTATCAGTCACCTCTTCAGCTCTTGTCCTTTCAGAGCCTGTCAGTTTGGAAAATAACTTGCCCATCCTTCTATCCCCAGACGCATCCTTACTTCAGTTCACTTTGACAAAAAATTTACTTTAAAAGCAAGTAAACACAGATCTCGGGAAAATGTCATAAAATAATCTTTAAGTTAACAAACTTCTTCTTTACTCACACGAATTGTATGAATAAGCTTAGATGCCATTTAAATGTGTAAATATACCTGTCCTTCGCACATTTTTAAAGCAAAACACAGATAAAAATTCAGCACATTTTTTGGAGAAGCCACGTTAGAGAAGCACCTACCATAATTTGGACACTACTACAATTTAAATATTAAGGATTTAAAATTTACACACAACATTACCATTGATTACCATTCAATGAATTACTGTTCCTCAGAAAAGCCCATATTAATTTTCTTTCCTATGAAATTTGTTTTGTTTGCAATAATGGATCCACAATTTTCCTTTATTTTGGGCATCTTTCTGCGATATCTATGCCATGACGTAAATATGATACATGCTTCAAGAAAGAACACGAATAGCAAGAATGGCAACATCACAAAATAATGAAAAATGCAGACTTGATAAAAATAATTTCTTTTTTCTTGTAACACTGGTATTGTGCTTGATACTTCTGAATGGTCCCCTTAATATCACAGTGACACAATACTTGTAAACCTAAAATGATGTTGAATGTCACTTTAACAGTTGTAATAAGAACAATATGTAAAAATACCCAAAGTTACTACATGTCCTCTGAAAGTTAAAATATTTTTGATTTTTTTTTGTGTGTATAGAAAAGCAACACTGTCAAATGTCAACATAAATAAATAAGTGAAAGATATAGCATATTAAATGTCTCCTAATAGACTGTAGACTGTTACGTACATGCATACATACAACTCATCCAAAGTCCCTCTCTGCTTGGTACTAGAAGTAAAGTATGATGCCACTTTTGTAAGAGGTTTGCCATGACGTGCTTAGAGCAGCTTTTCCTTTGGTTGTATTCAGTATCTAAGACTCCATTACAGTCATGCTGCTAGAAATGTAGTTTGAGAGGGAAGCTAAGAAAGAAGGTACAATATTTGCACTAACATACCAGTAGAGTATCTTGACTCTGCTTTCCTTGTTTTCAAGGCAAAAAGTTTGAAGCAGCTAGAACTTAGCAAACATTGTATCTGACAGCATTTACTGAGACCGGCAGTTTTCTGAGGCAATATTGCATAGACTGTAAACACTTGGGAATGCAAATGGTTTTTTCTAACATGCAACTCATAGCAAAAAGAGGAACATGTGCTTAAAGGAACTATAGTAATCTAAATAAACAAATATTCATCATCATCATCATCAATCTTCCAGCAATTTCTCACAGAATTTGTTGAAGAGGTAAAGACAGACTGCTGCTGACCTGTTTAAGGATTTCCTTCTTTTTAAACTGAAAGTCACTTAAAGAAAGTATTGTATAAACCTACTGTGTCAATTGTAATCAAGTTGATTGGTAAATATTAGCATGTTTTTCTATCACTGGAATTTGCAGCAGAAGCAAGTATGCAGGATACATGACATACACACACACACACACACACAAAACTTTGGCTGAAGTTGCCTGAATAATTTCTTTTTCTGTTATCCCAAACCATGTGTGCCAAGCTTCATCACTACTGAGATTTAAGGGCAATCACCACCTCCCATCAAAAACTTTGCGTGTTGCCTGATCTGTGCAGTTATTTCTGTGTCCAAGAAGCAATGTACTGAAGTCTTCCATCCCGGGAGAACATTTATAAGTAGCCAGGATGGACAAAACCCCCAAGTACTGCACCCTGAACGCAGTCATTGTTGTTCTGCCAGACTGGACAGTCTCCTGCAGTGTAATGCTTCTTTGTTTCAGGAATAAAAAGACTTATCCCTGCATATTTGCGCCCACTTTTAGCGGAAGTCTCTCACTGGTCACTGACAATTGCACGGATGAAGATCTTAGCATGGACTTGGATTTGCGATGGAGCGCAGCTCCCACCAGTGCTCCCAATATCTGCCTGCCTCACACCTGAGAACAGAACATAAACCAAATCCAGCACCTTACCTAGGTGCCTCTGAGTTATTTTGAAAATTTGGCCTTGACCCCAGTCTGTCTAACTCTACGCTGATTTTCAGAGAAAGAATCCGTACCACGAACAGGCACTGACGCTCCCAAAACCTGCTTGCCGTGTGTACAACCACCTCCTCTTGCGCTCGTCTCAACAGCAGTCATTTGCTGCTCCTTTTTCAAATTTGCACCTCATTTATGGCTGACCTAGAACTAAGCAAAATTGAACACAGATTGGGAGCAAAATTTTATCTGAAAAAGCAGAAGCAAAAACAAAAATAAAGTTTTTGTCAACCATTTCTTTCTAACCACTCATTTTTTCATCCAACTGCAATGCTAGCACTTCAGTGCTATTCACATACTGATAGTCCTGAAGAAAAGGCAAGGAATGGCCAGGCTGCCTCCCTGTTTGCTTTCCTAGGAAATACAGCATGGCATTTACAGCTTGTCAGCCCCTGTTTTCCTGAGGTGCAGTCACCTGGCACACCCATCCATGCGGCAGATACGTGTCCCTGTTCCCTAGACCAGGGTGAGAACAGTTCGTATTTAATGTGTGTATGTTTGTGTGAGAGTGTGTGTGCGTGCGTGTGTGTGTGTGAGAAGGTGTCGTTACCATTCCCCACTGCCCCTCAAATTAACTAATGCCATTACCCGGTGTAATGTCACATAATTTCACAACCAATACTCCAAGCCCCACGTCACCCCCGAAGATTACTTCAGTAAAGCACTTATCATTACGTGAACTTGAAAGTTAGGTCTCCCACGAGGGAACATTCCTTGATATTAGCCAAACCATCGGACTAACAAACACTTTCTATAGTTTTAACATATGGATTACATTTGAACTGACAGTGAGTTTTCCTCTGGACTGATACCCTGCCGCCTCCGTACATGGTTATGCTTATGGGCTCTTTTAAGCACCGCTGCCCTGAAATAAACTCCTACTATTCCTGCAGGATTTCACATCAGCCAATTTAAATATTTTAATAATGAGTAAAAAGTTTAAAATGAAGATAAAATATTGTGTCAAGCCACAGACAGTGCTGACAGTTCAAAAAGAAAATGCTTTCTTTGCAGCATCCATCAGCACATCTGTGACTGTACGCTGCGTTACGTCTCTGGGTTGTTCAGGATTCCCCGGCTTCCTCTCCCACCTCTCCAAACCAAACCTGTCGGCAGATGGACTGACCAAAGAGCCAGGGCAACGGCAACAGCTGCCGTTGAAGGTCCTGCTGGAGGTGGAAAAGCGGTGGCCTTGCCCAGAGAGGCGATGTGCTGGTGGTGGCCACCACAGTCCCCACCAGCGGCTTTCTGGAGAGCCTCAGCGAGAGCCCGGAGCTCATCGCCCCAGCTGGGCCAACGCCAAGAGCGACGCCACGGCTTTCCAAAGATGGTGTCCTCCTTGGAGCACCGCCTCCAAGGGAATGAGAGCCCCTTCAGCACACAGGGGTATAATTTATGCCCTCCTTGTGCTAACATGGGGATTATGGAAACAAACTATGGGCTGGAAGAAAGCAGGAGGAGACAGCAAGGTGCTTTCTCCACCACATGTGACAGCCCGGGGATGTCCGCCCCGCGCAGCCTGAGGCTCCAGCCGGGCAAGGAGAGCCCGATCCCTCCTCCGTTTGTGAGCTGTAACCGGGACAGCTGCAAAGCAGGTTAAGAAAGATACTCCTGCCCTCCACACATCCATGGTGTGAACTGTCCACAACTGTGTAAGGCTCCCCCCAGGTCCAGGGACACAGCGCTGGCCACCATCAAAGGTACCTACAAGCTGCATGGGTGACTGACATTCATCCATAAGGGCATTTCTGAGAGTCCTGACATGGCTCCCTTGCTTCTGTAGAAAACACGTGGCACCGTGGGCTGATGTTAAATCTCCAAACTTTCTCCTGGCTTTTTGAGCTTTTTTTCTGTAAAGATAAAAAGCAGGCTAACAGAGTGTCCCGACATCCACCGTGTCCTGGCAGAAGGAAATGCTTCAGATTTCATGGTGATTTGGGTTTCTGAGTGCCAGTCACTGTTTCTGTTTTTATTTATTTAATTGCTATCTGAAAACGAGAAACCTAGCAACATAGCGTGTAGCTGATTTGGCTGATAATGCCTTTTTTTTTAAGCTCATTTCCTGCTGTACGATAGCATGGTAACAGAACTAGGTGGATTTACTCCATTAAGACACAATGCTGCATTAAACCCAAGCAAGAAAAAATGGATGCTGAAAAGGAAAAAAAAGAAACTAACAGCAAGCTGATGAACAGATTACTAGTTAACTTTAGTTTTATTTTCCTGTGTCCTCCTTTTTTGGATAGTTTATTATTAACTAAAGTAAATTCAGCTTTTCACAGAAATTAGAAAATTATATAAAAGCAGAAGTTAATTAAAATGAGCTGATACAATTGTTTTCTTTTTTCAAATTCAGTTGTGAGGGACTTTAGCCAAGAAGAGTAAGAACAAAATGCAGGATTCTATCTAATGAGAAATCTAACTAGCAAAAATAGTTTTTAATGCAAAAGGCTAAAAAGGCAAAAAAAAGCCATCAATCCTTCTCTGCACAGTGATGTAGCCTGCTTCAGTGAGTCTTGTCATGTCTTATAGCTCAATTCTGTAAACATTTTCTGTGCTGATAGAGAAGGGTGCACTTTGCATTCCTTTCTCAATATGGTAAAGCTGTAACTTATACCTCTGACTTATCACAGCATTGGGAAACACATGTTTTCCCCTTATTTGGTAGCACAGAGCATCTGGAAAGGAAAAGGGACATACTTCAGAGTACCAACTGTGAGCAACTATCACAATAGACCTGCCTATAAAACCTGGCACACCACCTAGTTTGGGCAGGGCATAAAGCAAAGCTGCTGACGGTGCCTACAGCTGCAGAGTATCTGAAACTCTTCGAGCACAGAGAAGAAGGTGGAAGAGAGGACGGAGGGACTCGCACACAACATTCAGCAGAGAGCTCAGGGTTCAGCCGCCCGCTTTGCTGCTGAATTCCCTAGGGGCCAGCACCCAGTTCTCCAGTTCTTTCAGCAGGCCATAACATACCCAAATAAGCGGCCCATTTACATGGGTAGCTATTTTATGGTGGAAGGTGGAAGGAGGAGAAATGCTGCCTTCACTGGAACGTTGAAAGTCACAGAGTTGCAATGGACTCTTACCAGGGGGTACGGTGGTTCCCAGGGGCTGCGGAGAAGGGAAGGGCTATGCTAGCTTTTCCAGTATACAGCATAAGAGTTGCAGGGCAGCTCTACAGCTGCACTGAGGAATGGACTTAGCTGCTAAAAATAAGGGGAGTAAGGCAGATTTTAGGAACTTCAGTACCAAACTGCTCTTCTTAAAAGCTCTGTTCAGAGGTAGCTAAACACCACAGGTCCCACGTCTGGTGAACTTAAAGCTCAGAAATTTTATCAGAAATATTCGGCTCTGAACAAGAGCAGGAACCTCTGAGGTCTGGCCGCTCTGAGCTGCTCTGTACCCATCTCCTCCGAAAGCGCCTGAGCGGTGTGTCCTGCCCATGCGCGGCAGCAGCCGCCTCCCTCTGGAACACCACAGCAGCTCCCACTCTTCTCACACTGGGTTTCAGTTTCTAAGATAAAGCCTAAGAGGTAATAATTTAGTGGGAAGAGCAACCATTTAGTGGGAAAACCTCTAACACAAAAAGTAAAAGGACAAAGTATTTTCTTTCGCCAAAAAAACTTTCGGCCACACCTCCTAGAGAAATCCCTAATTGCTGCACCAGAGCCCAAAGTTTTTCCACGTGGGACACGCAAAGCGTGGGGAATGGTAAACAAGTATGTCCAAACTGCTGAGTGCTGCCTCCTGCACATGCAAGCAGCTGGGAGCCGGGGCTGCCGCTGCTGATGGCTTCGAACATCAGCTCGTTTGGAAACTCCTGGGGAGAGTGGTGCCAGGAATGAAACGTCTCCCGGGGTGCAGCTCACGCCCTAGCAGGGAGATGATCCTCCCTCCTGATTGCAGCCATCAGCATCTGATCACCATACTTGGGGCATTTTTTAAAATCTCCTTAGCATCCGAAGTTTTACCTGTAACCAGTAGCAGCTCCGGTCACACAGATGGAGGGGGGGAAAAAAAAGAAAAAGGCTTAAGCTGAGCTCTAAGAAGGAGACAAGAGATACCTGGTAGAAGGCTGCTAAGAGAAATGCCATTATCATCCCCTGTGGATAACCTTCAGATGGCCGCGGGTCCCTGGCACAGCAGTCAGTGTGGTGCTATTACTAATAGTGTAAAATAAGCACCCGCCATCTCGTCAGAAGCAGCTGGCAGGTGCCTTCCTGCCAGGACTTGTTTTGGAGGTGACGAGTTCCCACGTCTTTGTGGCGGTAACATTTTGCGAAACAGACATGAAATTGTTGTTAAAAAAACTGATTAAAAATTGGAGTTAGTTAAAAATTCAGTTCTTTCCTGCCCCCTTGCACAGCAAAAACGAACTTTGCAAACACCCGGTTTCTCCGTGCAACTGAAGAAGGAGGTATTTTTAATGCTATTTTCTGAATGGAAAATTAAAATAGAGGGCTAAGTGACTTTTCCAAGGACATGGGTCCAAGCAGTGTCAGACTGCAAGAAGGAAATTCCTTAGAAAGTTACTTTGCAGAAAGTCACTGCTCCCCCTTCCTCTCCGCACCCCACCAATGTTGGATACTCTGCATTTAGAAACACAACTGCAGCTTTCTGTTTTTTCTGTTTTCTCTCTCTCTCGATACACATACATGCACGCCACTTCCCATCATGGATCAATTAAGTCAATCTCATTTCTTCAGATCTCCACTTGCTGAAAGATTGTTTTAAGGAAAGCAAAGCAAAGCCAAAGAAAAATTTCTTTATGGGTGCTTTTGAAGAAACAACTACACAAATGGTTATCTGGCACAGGCAAGACAGAAGATGACAACCAAGGGAGAGCATTCAAGAATGTCAGAGGATGAAGCAATTCCTACTGTTTTGAACTGCACACATGAACACGGAGTTGGACAGCAAACGCTCCCTGGGAGGAGCTGCAATGGGACGTACTGCACAGTGATACCGCTGATGATGGCATTGCTGTCATACTGTTTCTGGTGAACTTTATCGCAGGAAGCTATAAAGAGTTTACAATGTCATCGCAGCCACGATCTTGGAGAACCCCTGGGGAATATGATGGAAACAAATATCCCCCCTGCCACAGAGAAGCATCATCGTAGCATTAATGGCTCTGATTGTGCAACTGAGTCTGCTCCGAAGCTCAAACTCCCCTGTAACCAAATCCAGGTTTACATCTACACACCGAAACCACGGGGGATTCATATAATCTCCTGCCTTTGATATCCGAACCAGCTATCTTTAAAAAGATATGTTCCAGTGCAATCAGACTGTAGCAGTTTGATTCAGGATTTACTATATGGAAATCCTGTAGCCATCAAACTAGTCTCAGTGATCACAGCAGTATCTTCCGGATTCAGACACCCAGGAATCAATTTTCCTATTCTTAAGATGTTAAAGCAACAACTATAAAACCACTTCTAAATGTTCTAAAATGGGTTGCCTCTTTTAATCCTTGTTAGCATTGGGGTTTTTTTTAAATCTCATTTATATATTGCCATTTGCCAGCATTAGTGAGGCGTTCAGTAAATAAAAAAAGAGATAAAGGCAAGAAAATCCCACATGAAAAGACATTTTCATTATGAAAAACAAACAAGCCAAAGAAATATCAACCACAGCAAGGCATGTCCATATATTGAAATACACCCCTTCAAAGAAACAAATTGCTCATTACAAACAACACATTAGCGACATAAACATTACGAAGAATAAAGCCTGTCTGTTATTCTTTGTCACAAAGCATAATGAACTGAATACTGAGATGACAGAATAAAAGAGGGTGTAGTGATTCATTGTCAAATACCATCATAGCACGGAAAGCCTGCTTCTTACATTACTTCAGGGTTGCAGGAGTTTTTAAGCGTTGATTTTATTCTTCTAATACGGATAGTACAACACGGTGCCTTGGTTTGTCCTTTTCTGGGCAGGTTTATGTTAGCCACACAGCACAGGCATTCACGGAAACCTTGTACTCCCCCACTAACTGAAATTTATGCCAGTTGGATGTCATTAATAATACTCTCAAACCAGATAATGGTAGTTGAAGGAAAAATGGCAGATCTAAGCAGGATTTCTTCTGTACATGAATTTCGCCAGTAGGCTCACAAACGCCATGGCTTTACACCTAGATTTTCATTTAGGCAGCACGTAAGAAAACATTTGCAGGCAGATTCTCCTAACTTTATGCACGTACAGCAGAGCTTTATTTTAGGAACGGCACCACAGGAATGCAGTAAGTACAGCTGGCACAACCTGCTCTTTCGTTACGATAAAATATGTTTTGTATTCAAAGATCCCTGATAATGTTATCATTTTTTCCCAGAACAGATGAATCATAGACGCTAGAGATTAGCAAGGCAAGTCAGATCATTGACACCTACCACCCTTCCTCCGTACCGAACAGTTATTCCTACAGCATGGGCGCGCGAACCACATGAATCACAAGCGATGCCCATTCACAGAAGCAAAACAAACATCCCCGTCACCCTGTGCCACCCTGTTTGATCTCACTGGAACTTAAAAGCGATGCAAGGTCAGGCAGGGGCAAGAGCTGGACAGAAAGATCGCCACGCGACGCTGAGACACCCAGCAGGATATGGCATTAGAGGTACGCTGAGTTTCTCTGCCTGCTTTCTGATCTCACACGACCGAAATCACAGGCAATTCAGCAGAAATGGATGATGTCCCAGGTCAGCACTAAACCAGCGCCCCAGCATGGTATCGGGGGCCGCTCGTCTGCTGGACGTCTCGCTCCTGGTTTGAGTCAGGAAAATTTTCCACCACCTGTGATCATTAAAGATTCCCTCACGTTTTTGTCAGGGGAGGGTTAACCCTCCTGACCTGACCAGGTAATTACTTTTTGCCTATTTAATTTCCACCTGGAGTTTCAGTTTCCTTGCTTTCTAGTCCAAATTACTTTGTGTTCCTAAAGGGTGCTATAAGTCACAATTTATGGAAGTGATCCCTAAAGGGAGTGAAAGACCCTTTGGGAGTGGATTGCACTGAATTACTGAAGAATTAAAAGTGATTTGTGTCAAAGTATAAAAATTATTCTTGGGAACGCATACTTTAAACTCCTGATTCTTCCTAGGGTCCATAAAGCCAATCCTGAATTTAAAAGGGGCAAAGGAAGCACCATGCGATATGCCAGGAGATCAACAGCAAAGGAATGCCAAATTCTCCTTTCCCGTGCAGCAATTCAGCATCGCTGCAGTTTCACTGGCTTCAGTCGCTTTACATTCATTTCACACAGGGCAAGACAGAGAAACTTTCAGGTCTCAGTAGCCTGACTGTCTCCCTGTTCTTAAGCCGAAGGACAAAGAAAACACTTCCTAGAGAAATGACAGTACGTTCAATGACAGTTCCCCCTCGGCTGTGTGAAAGTAAATGCCGTAGCACTTTGTGCAAATATCTTCTTGAGGTTTGATCCAACCCATTTTTTTACTGTGAATCTGGAATTCAAAGAAACACGGGGGAAATTCATTTTATTTTAACATAATGCTCTTCTTTCCCCCCTTTTTTTTTTCCTTTTTTTTCCTCCAAAGTGATTTGAAAATGAGCGCAGCTTTGGTAAAAAGGCTGGTGAGCCGTGGCAAGACTTGTCTGAATTATAAGTCTAGTCTGAAACCTAAACCCAGGGCAGTATTGTTTGATTCCCAGCTCTGATCCAGAGGTGTTACACTACTAGAAAAACCCCTACAACATCTGGACGATTTCTACTCCGTTGTTTGTGCTACCGTCCAATAAACAAGAACAAAGCGCAGATACGTATTAATTGTTTTGCGATATGACTCCTAGAGGAGGGGAGAAACTTGAGCCAAAAAATCAAAGAAGCTGAACTCATTTCCATTTGTAAAGAACTGCTTTACTGTCTGTCTGCAAATAAATCTCCTTAGTAAATAGCTCCAAGGTTGAACTAGAGAATATTGTATGGATCAAAGAATTCATGTCTTCCTGTGTAAAGTGAACAGGCCGCAAGCTCACTTGTTTGTCTAAAACAATTAGGGCTGGTATGAAAAGGAGGGGGCAGGGACAAATAAGCCGCAGCTGATTTTACTTTGCAAAATATTTTGGGAGGGGGGGTTCAAATTAATAACCGGTCAGGCCCCAAAGCAGTCTAATCTTTGTCAATTGGTGCCAAATTATGCAAGGTGCTGCCAATTCTGGTTGTCTAACAAATCAGTACCAGTGTACGTTACTTCTAGGCTGAAGCCTGATTGATTCTGGTCATTATTTGGGCTGATCTCATTTGCACACATGGAATCAATATGCAGTCCAGATGTTCATTTGCAGTGAACCACCGAGTGAAACTACTCATCTACACGCAACTTTAATCCTGTAGCGCAGCACCACAGCCCCCTTGCTTCTCCTCACCAACGCGAGGATTCATCCAGGACAAAAATCTATAAAACATTCTGCTAATATTTCTGTCAGCTGAATGACTTTTACGGTACTATATAAAGCTGACAGATAATGCATGCCAGTCCTAATTTGAGATAGACTTTTCTTTTGGGACTTTAACCATTGAACAAGCAAACAGATTGAGCAGTAACATTTATTACAATGCATAAATCATTTCCCTGCAACTACTACAGGTCTTGCCTGAGGGCGAAACTTCTGAGTAGCCCATGAATCCTAATATACTGGATAAGTTACTAAATTGTATTGTCACTCTGCCATTTGCTTATCAGAAGCAAATTCATAAAGCTTTTCAAAAGTAATTCTGACAACCTTTTTTTTCCCATGTGCAGCCTTTAGAAACATGTACCAGCAACCTTTTTACCAAGCAAAAAGTTTCACTTCATTTTTAGTCTGAGCAGCATGGTTTGTAATGATCATTTTATAGCGTTTTCTCCTGTGTTAAGCTTAAGTAAAACCACCCCTTAATTCAGCAGAGACGTTAGGCTAATTGTATTCCACTCCACCAATATTTACTGAAGTAAACCCACTGTCCTAATCTACACAACTGTTCTTGCTTCTAACATAAACTCGTGTAGACAGGGCTTATGAACCCACAGGCTGCAGCAATGGAAGCGACTGGAACTTAAGAGGGAACCCCTGAATGGGATTTTCAGGCAGACAAAGGCCCCGTTCCATTGTTAGATACATTGCGAAAGATCCTTCAAGGGTGTAAATGAAATTGGTAAAGGAGAATCTGGTGCTCGATTTTTACAATGATTATGGGATTAGCATACAAAGAAGTAACATCAGAATACTTTTGTTAGTGAAATCTAAGGTGGGGTAGTTTTAAATTCTCCCCTTACAAATGAACTGCAGATGAAACAACTACTGTAAATAGTGAATCATTCTGTAAAATTGCTCAACCATTCTTTAACTAACCTGCAAGCCAAATTCAAGAAAAAGAACTTGGAAAGTAACACCAATTCCCTCGTTACAAGTAATCAATAAAGTGATTGTCACTGTCTCTTCTTTATAGTTGTTTATGCTTTCTAGGGAAACAGATTTATGTTTTAACTACCTAACCTAGATTTTTCTTTCTCTCTTTTTTTTTTTTTACTTAAAAAAAAAGTCTTTCCTCATGATGATGATTCCATACTTCAAGATCCATCTGTTTCCTCTGGCTCCTCTGCCATTTTGGCCTCAGTGGAGTCCTTTTAATTGCATTTAGCCTTATCCTGGATTGTATGAGCCTATTCCCAAGGATGTCTGGTTTTCATCAGGTAATGACCATTAATTCTGGCTGCATTTCCTTCTAAATCTTGTTGAATGGCATAAGAAACAGAAGTGCTATGTCTTTTCTTGTATGCCCTATTGTTTTGGAAATCACGGTTTCCTCTGGGCTTGGACTGAAGGTTGGTTTATCTAGAGGCACAGAGATGGTCCTCAGACCAGAGAATCCTTCCTCTCTCTCCCCATATTCTGTTGTTTATAACTATTGATCTTGCCTCTGCTATTGCCACGCGCATTTCACTCACAGAGCTCCAGATCGTTCCCCAGTATTTGCATCTGCATCTGTGGCTGCTCCTTGCATCACTTACAGGAACAGCTTACGGTACCGCCAGAGGTCCTCCTTTGGGCCCTACAAACCCAACCTCAAAAGACTCCGTAACTTAAGTAACATTTATAGGCTTCCAGTTCTGTAGCCAGGGCTAAAGCCCTACTATGGTGAGTTTTATTTTTATGTGATCTGGTAACATTTAATAGAGGAAACATAATGGCAGAACACATCTTAGTAAATGCAATCTCGCCGTCTGTAACTTACCTGTGCGTATGTACATATGTATGTTGAAGAACTAACTTTATCTTCTGATGTAAACAAAAGTGATTTTAATGTCTTAAATAATATGATTGCTTTTGTTAAATAATGCCGTAATGATAGAGAGAAAAAAGTCCTAAAAGTGATGATCTAAGTTTTAAAAAAAAGTTCATATTGTAGTTCTACTAAATGCTTCATCTGCAGCTGATTTGCAGGACAAAACATAAACCCCAACTTTCACCACGCAAAGAATGACAATAATTTATTTTATGTTATAGTTGGACGATGGATTAAAAGCTTTGGGAAGCACAGATCATAATAATGGGTTTGGTCCACACAGAAAATTAAAGTGGGTGAATTCTGTTCATTTGGCACAATTTCTCAGTGTGACTGCAGTTCTATTACTTTGCTATGGTTACCAATCGATTTTAAATTCCTCTAACCAATATTTTACTTCAGCTGCACTCTTCAAACCCTCCCGCGGGGCTGCACGGCTTCCTCGGGGTGAGGGCAGGCTTTGGCTGCCAGCGGGAGCATGGTGCCGACGCCACCAGGGCAGAGGCTTGTCTCCCTTCCAACCTCCGCTCTCCCACCAGTTTTCTACCAAAGGGAGAAAGCAAGCAGCGGTTTCTGTCTGCCCCTAACTGTTGCTGTAATTCAGAAATGTCTCTTTGCGTCCTACCGCAGAGGTAACTCCTCTTTGCATGTTCCCGATTTTGATAAGCACTCAGTATCTCAAAATGACATGGCAGTATTACCAAGGCAATTTCGGTTGGTTAACTTCAACTCGATCATGAATGATCTGTACACACCAAGAAGCCAAGACAACTTCTTGACTTTTTTCCGACAAATGCAACGATCTTCATGTTTATAAACATCTTCCCCTACAATTTGCACTGTTCCTGTTACTGACAAAATACAGTCGAGTATCGCCAAAATCTAAGTTCTTGCACCGTCAGTGTGTGATTAGACTTAACTACTGTATTACTGAACACATAAGCTTCCATTATTTTTATTCTTCTGAGGCAGACAATAAATATCTACATCTACTTTTAATAAAGTACAAAAAATATGGAAAAATGGATGTCTTCTTAGATGAATTGTTTGAGCTAAAGGAATGAAGATTTGTATCTGTGCACATCGTATCCACTCCTCCCTTTTTTTTCCACTTCGATGCTTTAATGTCACTCTGCAGGTTCTTATCTTGAAATGCGAGACTAAATAGTTAAGGAAATATAATTTCCTGAGGTCTCTACTTGCATTCACAACCATGGATGGATGATAAGCAAAGCCTGAATTGGGGCCCACCCATTACAGGAAGAGAAAAGACCTTACTGCAAGAAAAAGGGAAACAATCTTCCTAATAAAGTGCCCAGGACACTGTCACTGTATCGACAAACCTACTGAATAAACCCTTCCTTGGGTTTTAGGGTGCTTTTGTGGCCATGACTATCAGTAGAGTTATAAAGAATAGAGACTGACACCAGTGGGTGAGGCTTATTTAACTAAAAGGACAGTCAAATATTTTATATAAATTATATCACATTTTCTTTCACCTCTGCTGGATTTTGTACTAAGTGAAGATGGAACTTAGTCATGTTAATTGAAGTGGGTTTAAAACTGCATTTTGCCAAGCAGCAAATGCTCAGTATGAACATGAGCAGATCTTCTAGGCAAACATCAACCTTTGAAGGAGAAATAAATAACAAACAGCATTAAATCCAGCTGGTGACAGGTCTCAAGCGGTGTTCCTCAGGGTTCAGCTTTGGGGCCAGCCTTGCTTAATATCTTTATTGATGATCTGGACAAGGGGATTGAGTGAACCCTCAGAAAGTTTGCAGATGACACCAAATTAAGTGGGAGTGTTGATCTGCTTGAGGGTAGGAAGGCTCTGCAGAGATCTGGACAGACTGCATCGATGGGCTGAAGCCAATGGCATGAGGTTTAACAAGGCCAAGTGCCGGGTCCTGCACTTGGGTCACAACAACCCCAGGCAACGCTACAGGCTTGGGGAGGAGTGGCTGGAAAGCTGCCTGGCAGAAAAGGATCTGGGGGTCCTGGTGGACAGCCGGCTGAACATGAGCCAGCAGTGTGCCCAGGTAGCCAAGAAGGCCAATGGCATCTTGGCCTGTATCAAGAATAGTGTGGCCAGCAGGAGTAGGGAAGTGATCATGCCCCTGTACTCAACGCTGGTGAGGCCACAGCTTGAGTACTGTGTTCAGTTTTGGGCGCCACAGTATAGGAGGGACATTGAGGTGCTGGATCGTGTCCAGAGAAGGGCAACAAAGCTGGTGAGGGGTCTGGAGAACGCGTCTTATGAGGAGCAGCTGAAGGAATTAGGATTGTTTAGTCTGGAGAAGAGAAGGCTGAGGGGAGACCTTATTGCTCTCTACAGCTACCTGAAAGGAGGTTGTAGTGAGATGGGAGCTGATCTCTTCTCCCAAGTAACTAGCAATAGGACAAGAGGAAATGGGTTCAAGTTGCGCCAGGGGAGGTTTAGGCTGGACATTAGGAAAAAAATTTTCATGGAAAGAGTTCTCTAACATTGGAACAGGCTGCCCAGGGAGGTGGTTGAGTCACCATCCCGAGTTGTGTTTAAAAGTCGTGTAGATGTGGTGCTTGGAGACATGGTTTAGTGGCAGACCTGGTAGAGTAGGGTCAATGGTTGGACTGGATGATCTTAAAGGTCTTTTCCAACCTAAACGATTCTATGATTCTATGAAACAGGGCCCAGAGAATTCTTTGCACCTCAGCTTTTTTATCTGGTCATTACATGTAGGGATCTTGCCATCCTTTCAGCTGAAAAAAGAGTATTTCCAGAATGCCATCTGAGCATTCACCTTCTTCAGTCATTCTGTACCTCAGGTTTTTCTCCAGCACTGAGTAATCTGCTGCTTCTAACCCATGTATTGTAATGCAAGAGTTTCCTGGGAGTTAGTCTCTTGGGTTTAACAAAGCACTTCCACCTTCTTCAGATGACAGCATCCCCAGCTGTCAACTTCTTACTGTGAAGAAGGGCTTTTATTAGGCTTGAAATTCCCTTCCATTAAGTCATACACTGAAGTCTGACCTTGGCTCTAGTCAGTTAATTCCACATCCGCTGCTTAGGGCTTCCTCTGCCACTCAGTCACTCAACTGAGTGTCGTCATTTGTTCGACTTCTCAGTATTAGATGTTTTCTTTCCTCCAGAGCCAAAGATTTTTAATGAAACTTTCTATTCTGTCTCTTTTTCCGAATGTCAAGGTTATCAGAAATGCAGTTTCAGCCCTTGAGGTTATGATGCTTTGTTACACGGCAGAGTTAAACTCTGGGCTCCTGATTCTGCAACTACGTGACATCCAAGTGGAAGCGAACCTCTCTTGAGCTCTAAACTGGCTTTCCCTAGATTTAATGCAGAGCCACAAAGTTTCTGGAATAGCTGCCCCCTCTGGCCCAGTTTTTCTCCCTCTCTGTGGTAAATTAAGTGTAATATTACCACGTATCTCAATGAATATGACATTCCCAGCTTTGATAAATTTGCAACCAACTTCTTAATTTTTAATTAGACTGTTATGTAGAAGCACTTAATGTATTTCTGTAAGTGACACCTATGCTGGCAGATTTAAAAAGTGTCTGTTCCGAAGTCAAAGTTTAATTAGCTTTCACTGCAAATAAAAGACATATTAACTTATAATTTGCTTAGAAAGCCATATACTGCATGATCATTATTTTTCCAAAGGTGAAGCCACTAATTTTTTAATATGGGATTTTTTTCTCATTTACTTTGTACGAAAGTCTTTTAACTCCTTATGCACACTGTAAATCACTTCTCATGCCTTTGACCTCATTACAATTCAAAGACCCATATTCAATGATAATGAAAAGAAAAATTTATATATAATTTCTAAAGCAAATTTCTCGTGTGAGAGCCAACATTCATTGGAACATATTTGCCATCAGCTTATGGCCTCTTGCACGTAGCAGATGATAGGCCATCTCTGAAGGAATAGGTTACAGTAATAACAGAAGGCTTTGAATGTGCTTTTCTCAGAGTATGTCACTTAATCTTTTTCTATATTAAGAAAAAACAATTTAATTCAGGTAATTGCCGTAGGCAGCCAATAGGAAATGTGTGGAAGAAGCATACATCACTCCAAAAAAGGATGTTTTTCCTATTTTTTATTTAATATGGGAAATGACACTGACAAAATGGAAATGGGATGTAATTAATTCTCTGGGAATAGAAAGCTGGATGACTTTGTAATACATATGATCCCTTAACCCTGCATTTATCACAGCACGTACAACTGGTTTCTTTTGGAAAAGTACATATAAAACACAAAAGTCATATTGCAGTTTCAATGGCATAAGTACATTTTTGCATGAACTGAACTGCTCTGGATGTACCCAGCTAGTTCATGAACTAAGATTAAAATCTGGCCGATAGACATTTTGGTTTAATTGCAGCTTTTCTAAAGCACAGAATGACGCAGAAACACTACTACTGCTGTCATGTATATGAAACTCATATACACTCATTTTTATCATCCATTATTCTAAGTTCACTGATCCTCTTAGATGGTAAGAATATAATTGTAAAGTCTGTGTCTTTGTATTTTCTGCAATAGAAATATTCACAATGAATTCTGAATCTGTTTCCTCTAGGCATTTCTACAAAGTGCAATAGAAAGACAGAATTGGATCTCTGCACACACTTTAATAACAGACATATGATTTCATGTTTTAAAATCAAATTGAATATTCTTATTAAGCCTGTTTCTTTTTTTTTTTTTTTTTTTTTTTTTTTTGTTTTGTAATAACTGAAGCACTGTCCTTCCCCCTGCATTGATATATTGAATTCAAGGCTCTTCAAAGCAGATGAACTTCTCAACAGAAAAAAACCCCACAAAGCAATGGAAAAATCAGTAACACTCGTAACAGCTCTCCTGCAATAAATGAGGATATCGTTTACTAGATGCAAATGCCCTAGTGGGACAACCGTTCTGTCAGCAAACTTTACCTGTCAATCTTAATGTCATAATCCACTACTAAGCTTATAGGTACCTTAAAAACTAACATTGATAAGGTAAATACAATTTGCATAAACGAAAAAAGCATTAAGACAAAAACAAACACATTTAGAAAAACTGTATTTCCAAAGCTTTCATATTATATAAATGACATTTTAATGAGTACAGACTAACGTCCCATTGAACATCTGCATTCTTACTCATTTTTCTGCAGCCTTCCGCTATTTACCTATGAGGTCAGACTTTACATGAAAGGTACATTAATTATGATTAACAGATAATATAACAAATGACTATGGGAGTGTTATAGGATCTAATAAGTCAAGCAGTTGCTTATTATCCTAAATAGCACATTCTGCTATACTGCCCATGACACTGACACTGCTTATATCTCTAGTTACATTGCCTTTTACAACTACTGATGCCCTCTTAATAGAACGTGAGACCATATAATGATCCCATAACAGGGCTCTCGTAACTATAAAAACCACCTCATGCAAAAAATAATTATACAGAACCATCCAATATTCTTGAAGCATTCTTTTAAAAGTATTTTAAATCTGGCAAGTAACGGAAGCATCTGTCTTATGAGACCAGCTACTTGGCCACACATCACTCTTTCACAGGCAAACAAAATGGCGTATTTTTTAAATAGATGCTGATTTGCACATATCATACAAAACAAAGCAGCAGTGCAATTAAAGTTGGGTCAAAACTGCAGGTTCCATTCTAAGAGCCTGTCCCAGAAATGGAGGGAAGCTTGGATCAAATGGTTAATTTTAGTGACAAAAGTATTTAAAATCCTTAGATCTTGGAGGTCTTTGAAGTGAGTCTACAGCAAGCAATATGATAAAAAGAAGTCCTTTTTCTTCTACTCTTCATGCCTCTTTAACCCTAGAAACTGGCAATTTAATACCCTCCAACTGCATTGAAACACCACTCCACGTTTGATACTGATGCAGTAGCACCGCATTTCCCATTTTTCCTTCAAGGGTAAGAGTGAGAATAATTTGCTCTGTTTAAGCTCACTTAACACTTTACAATCCAAAACATGACCCATGGGCAGGGATGAATTAACTTCATAACTCCACAGCCTCAAGTGTTAGCACATTTATAATTTAGTTTTCTGACAATATATATATTTTTTTTTAAGTTTCAGAAAATTATTTAGGAATCAATTCAGAAAAAAAAAAAATAATTCTCTTTTAGCTTCTTTACCAGAAAATAATTCTAAAAGCCCTAATACTGTCTCCAGGTAAAATTTTCTCACTTCCACTACAATGAGGGCAATAAAGCAGGCTCCAGTGCCTGCAGAAAGCTCTCATTAACTTCCCGGCCTGAGTCCACTTTGTTATCAGGGTTTGATTGTTCAACAGCCCTGGTTAAATATATATATTTGTATATAACTGTCAAACCGACCAGAGATTACGGTAATAGTAATGTTGCAAATCTGCTCAACAGAAACTACTGGCAAATTCTGTCATTTGTCTCTAGAACAATTCTATTGAAAACTTGTGGATTTACTTACTTTTAACAACCAGAATGAGACAAAATGAAAATGCCAAAGATTTTGAGTATTTTGCACACTAACATGGATTAACCTTCAAGGTTCTTATTACCATTTAGATGGATATTCCTAGCTGCTGTCTTAGGTCAGCAAGTATTCAAATCACTGGAACAGCTTTGCGTTACACATGCTGCGGAGAGATGCAGCAGAAATGTATGTATTCTCTGGGAAAAAGAAAAAAAAAAATAAAACATCCACCGCACCTTAATGGCAAGGGAGTGTTTTCTTCTGTGAAAAAGGCTGTAAGCTGCTTAAATCTCTCCTCACGTTTTGTACTCCCTTTCATCATTATTTCTCTTGGACTGTCAAGTTTTCATTACCGTGATGTAAATGTAAATGAAAGGAGTGCTTTTAAAAAGATTTTTCCCAAGGGCTTTTTTTGTTTTATTTTGTTTATTTGTTTGTTTGGTTTTGTATTTTTTTCAGCAGTAAACCAAGGGTCCCAGTTAGTGCCATCCACTGGTAGTGCTAATACTGTAATCAGATGACAAGCTTTGCTATCAAAGATCTTTACAACAGCTTCAATTTATCTGCGAGTACCTCAGCTCGGCATTGCACTCTCTAATTCGCTCCGTTTATTCCATCCCCTCTCCTGAAGGGGCAGATACTGAACCGTTCTTGGTGTGCTGACATCAAGAAACTGTCTCTTCCTCTGGCTGCAGAGCAGAGAAGTGGACCACTCTGCACAGTACAGCTAGATCTTCACATAGTCCAACCGGTGTTATTAGTGTTATTATTATTAATATACGATTTCTCCTAAATACAACCTCACCATCATTTGAACACTGCTAAACTGAAATGCCTAGCAGGCAGGAGAAGACACAGTCCTTCAAACCTGCAGAAGATCAGTGCTTCAGAGGCAGGTGATGTAAATGGATGAAAAGCAACAGCAAAATATATTCCGGCACTTGTATAATCTGCCTCATTGCAGGGGAACATAAACAACCGTGCTACTAAATGCAAGGAATTTTTCAGTCGAGCAGATGTAAGAGAGATCAGTTTTAGGATTAAAATTAAAAACTTCACGGATACGTTTGCCCCAAGCTTATGCCATATTATGTATTCTTAATACAGTACTTAACCCAGTGCTGAAGTCACTACCTGATTTCAAAATAAAAGTACAAATTTTTATATATCTGATGTATGAAGTTTTGGTGGAATCCACTTTCAATTTCTGGTACTGAGTTAGAGGAGGAATTTAAAAATATATAAAATACATGGTTGAAAAAGTGACAGTTGCTGTCATACCCAGCAATAACACTGTATGCAAACCAAGGTCAAAGCAATATAGAAACTGAAATACATCAGTTCTCTGACATAACCAAACCAAACTTGTGTTGATCCAGAGTATTCTCCTTGGGTGCTTCATGATAAGCCATAGTTTACACAGTCATCTATTATGGTCATACTTATTTCCCATTTTTTTTACATCCTCTAGTCTGGTAGCCGCTGATATTTAAAGCAGTGCACCCTTGCCAAATACAGCTGCTGTGTTATCTTCATAACACACTAAAAAGCGTATCTGCTTTGTTCCAAAGAATGCCTTGCAGGCAACTGTGTCAAAAAGCAAAAATTGTTTGGTGGTAATTTAGTGGCTATTGTTAGTAGCCAGAATTAAGAAGTACTGCACTTACTTTGATTGAATGCGAATAAGGAAGATGACCACGAAACTTGATTCAACTGCTAAAGATTCCAAGGAGGCTCTTCTAAGGATTACAGTGAGAGATGGATAAGGCCATACTGACGAGTCAAAATCAGGAGTAAATGCAGTTGGGGAAGGAATGCTTTGATGGAAGGCATGTGCCGTAATCCCTCCTTCAAAATAACAATAGCCCTTTTAGGACAGCAACCTATTTGGGCGACTTTGGTTGCAAGGAGCTTTATGAATGCTTCTGCACAGTGTTTTCAGACCAATCATAACCAAAGCCTTTAACCCACATCTGCAGAAAATAAATGTAAGATGTTTTTATATATATACTATATATATATTAAAATGTATAATTTTATAATGATATATAAATATGTATAAATATAAAATATATTTTTATATATCATATATGAAATGTTTTTAGTAGGAGAAAACTTTTCTCTCAGTACTAAATGTGACAGTAGTGTTGAACAAACAACTTAAGCTCTAAAGGCTACACAATCACAAGATGTTTAATACAAAGAATACACTAATCCCATTTCAATGCAGAGGCTGGAATTAAAAATGTGTTTCAGTCACACTGCTTGCAAAGCAGGAACAGCAAGATGCCTTTTGCCACTATTCCCTTACAAATCATGGTCAAAGATATTAGTGTTCTCAACTGCACCTTCTCTTGGATTGCTAAAAAATACATAGGTTTCTCCTTTTATCCCATTGGCCCTACATGTGTATCTGTTAGCATTTTTCAGGCTCCAGAATATCATTTATGCCAACCAATTGCTCTCTCTTCCAGTTTTCAGAAAAGAGGGAAAAAGTAAGTTGATCCCGTAACTGAAAGACCGGTCTAGGTAGCCTCAGAGAAGACGCAGTGTCAACACAGAAGTCCTGAAACAAAGGGGAAGCCCCGGAAGGTCTGGTGTTTCTTGTATTTAAAAGTTGGATGGGGAAATACTCCTAAATCATATATAGTACATGTAGGAAGCACAGAGGAATACCATTAACCCATTTGAACAGCACTAATTTTCTGCCTTATGTACCATTTCTAATCTGTGCAACCTCTGAACTACATATATTTGCCTTCTTTTTTTCAGTGAAGTTAAATATGAAAATAATTGCCACCCCAAAAATCTGAGAAAAGAATGCAAGAGATAAAAACACAGACAGAAAGAGAGAAAGACAGAAGACAGAAAGGCAACAAGACATCTGCAAAATAATCACGTAGAAACTATGTAAATCCAAATTAATAACCAGGCCAACCTAGAAAGCATCATCTAACTGCTAGAAACAAATAAATGTACCTGGGATGTGAGTCAGGCTGTATCATGCAGGCACTTATCCCTTATTATTTGATTTGTAGTAGCAAGTAATGAGGCCAAGCATGCATTTAGGCAGTTTGAAGCAGATGGACAGCACACTCTGGAACACAAGTTAATGGCAGAGGCAGGTATATCTGCATAACTCAAGAGTCAAAATGGCATCAACAATTAGAGACAGTTACAGATGCAGCATTTTCACATTTGGATCCTGCACATGTAAATATGCAACAATGCTTATATGTTGATCCTATGAATAGCTTCTTTCTGAGAAAATTGTTTTTTTCAGGAAGCAGATGAATAAGGTAGAAGCGGCATGATTCTTAAATGAAAAGTGCCTTCTTTTTTCCCTTTTTTTTTTTTTTAAAGTTGAACATCATTAGGGCAAATCCACCTCTTCCCATTGCCAGTGCAAAGGCCATTTCCCACAGCAAAGCTAATGCAGCTCTAAGGATGCACAGAAGGAGGCTCCGGTAACTTTGCTACATAACCCAACCACGCTTCTCCACAGAACAGCAGATCAGGGGAGGGTAATAAGGGAAGGCCACCTTGTTTGCTTTGATCTTTCCTATGGAATAAGATAGCATTCTCACATCGCAGCTTAGCAAAGCCAGCGTCCAAAATCACACCAAAACCTCATCGCACTTGAGCCTGGTGGAGGAGTCTCAGAAGCAAGTCAAGAGACTGAATATACCTGCCTTTTACTCTTCTTTACAACAGTATTGTTTCAATATTCAAGCACTTACACAAGCTGTTGGTTACCAGGTCAGCCCCGGTGCACGCACACACACCGAGCCAGCTGAGATACAGGAAAACCTGTAGTCCTTTATTCACTCTATCGATACAGGCAGGAGATGATAACCAACAGTCGTCCTACACTCAAGTTTATACCTAAGTGTAAACCACCAAAGTGGTAAAAAATTTGTAGCTACAGATGAAACAGGAAATCTTATACCAGTTAGAACAAGAAATACCAGCAGTAACTGGAAGTTCAAATTCTTGCTGGTATAAAACGAAATAGATCATAAACTCAAGGCATGAAAATCACTAAATATCAATATTCAGTTAAGCAGTACTTCTTAGATATACTACCATAATCAATCAATGTAATCCTAGAGTCACATACTAATCTCCATGTCTCACAGCTATAATTAGCCTTATTAATAAATAATAACAAACAAAATGTCTAAATCTAGGGTTTTTTAAATTGCTTATAGAAGCCAATAAAGGCCAGACATTATCACACCATTAACTTCGTATTTCCTGAAGCAAATTCACAAAAGATGTTTAATCATCTCTCTCAGAGTCAAGTTTGGAAGCAGGAGGAGAAAAGAAGTGGTGTTCTGAACATCTCTTCTACAAATGATTCTATGAAATTTAAGCAAAAACAAATTTCGCAGAAGCGTTTCTTTCTCTCTGCACTACTAGCCTTCCAGCGATACCTCCATGAGGCTTCCCATTTACCAAATTCCTTGTTCCAGATACAGAGGTGGTCTCCAGGACAGTCAGGTTTTGGTAGCAGCCTCTTCCTGCATTACAAGCAGCATTTATGCAATATCCCCCGATGGGCTGCTCCCTCCTTCGTGTTTGTGCTCACTGCCTTGCAGCACTGCCGCAGGCGTGCTGCTTTCGGAGCCAGACAACCTGCTCCGCTCATGGACCACCTGGCTGAAATTTCTCTTGCTTTCAGGTTCTGAAGGGTGCTTCTCTGGCTCTGGAGTGCATGTGGATCCCAGAAGTTGTGTCCTCTACCCCACCTAAGCCATACAGAAAAGCATGGCAGAAAATAAACATGCCCCTTCCCTGTGTTGCTTCCATCATAGCTGCTGCTGAAGTTGTGACTATACTCAAATTCCTCATAACCTACTTTCAAGCGCATATCCCCTGGTATTTCCAAGATTGTGTTATTGTAGAAGGTGCCAAGTGACTGCCCTGCCTATTTACCAGAGGGATGTCTCATTGTTTCTATTAATAATATATTAAACAAGCTAGTGCTGAATGTTTTTGAAAAGCCAAGAGCTCTATTTGTTTGTGTCAGTTTATTATTTCAGAAACAGGAGTTGCTACACAGACAGTTTCACATGCCTCAAAAGGAAGACAATAAGGTGCACAAGCTACAAAAAGAGAGGGGTAAAAAAAGTTCTTTTAGTTGCTAGCCGTGCCATGGATCTGCCTATATATGAATGACTGTGTTTCAAAAGCTGGGTTTGCTTTTGGATTCTTCCATTTGGTCACAACATTTACAGCTTTAAGGCCAGTTCTTCAAAGAGGATAAATGTCCTCACTTCACCTGAAGCTACTAGGATCTCTAAATTCTAACCCTTCCAAAAAAATCAATCCAAACCAAAAATAAAAGGAAGAGTGCTCCCAAAACCAAAAGCCACAAGTTAGAGAAAAATCTCAGCCACAGGTTATTGCTCTATTCTGAAGTGGAGATCACATCTGCTCAGTTCTTCTAGGTTACTGAGGCTCCTGGCTGAGATAGTCTCTACCAAGATAGAATATAAACATGGACCATCAAAACAGACTGTGCTCTGGTTCCTTCTCCTCCCGTGAGTCAGTGCTAGAGACGATGCTGGGAAGCGTTCAGCTCCCAGCATCGTGTGAGCAGCATCTGGGAAACAGCAAAGGAACTCCGTATTCACCGTCTTAATGTGATCATATCAAAATGTGTTGAGTGATTTCTTCCACCCCTATCCCCAGCGTCATTTCTCAGTGTCCCAAGGAATCACAGATGGCAGACCAGAAAGTGCAGTCTGGTCATGTAGCCCATCCTGTTGCAGCAATGCAGCATTTTCCTTTACAGTAACCTCTTGATGGTATTTGCAGTCAAGTCCACTTTTAAATACCTTTGCTGATTCCTCCGTGAAAGTGAAAAGTAAAATCAGTTCTGTTACTTATGTGTAGAAATATTCCTGCTATATTTATTTATGACATGTCCTTGTAGTAGACATCAGAAACATAAAGAGAAGGAAATGGGTTCTGAAAACATTTGGGACAGTTTTATAGAATATTATTGCAATTAATTCTCATAAAATCCATCTGCCACACCAAGGGCTTGTGTTACCAGGAAACCATTTGTAAAGGGTTCAGAGGGAGAAAGAAATTATAATATCCCTTTCCTCTCTTTCTCACACTTCTCAACCTGCCTTTCACAAAAAATAAAGAGTTATGTGAGCTTTTCCATGCAGCCAGCTTACCACGGGTTTTATGTGAAGTACTGTGCAGATTTAGAGGAAATGCTAGATACTGCTAAACCAAAATTAGTTTTTTCCATCTGAATGACGCAATAGTCAGTTCTTTGCATCCTGTAGCTTGCCATAACAGGTGAAAAACTTTCTATTTCATGCTCTAAACCTCAATCATTGAAATGCAATGCAACAATTTCTCTGTGCCTCAGTCTCTTGTAATTTGGAGGCAGAACAGAATGCACAGAGAACCCTCTCTCTAAGCCCTAAAAAACACCTGATGGACAAATATGTTAGCGTGAGTCTCAAAGAAATGGATGAGTAGAAATAGAATGCATAAATACAGGACAGATCACAAGTATCTATGGTAATACACTGCATGCTTCTGCTTTTGATTTGCATGTATTGCTTCTTTTTACATCTCCCCTTACTGTAGATCACAGTTGTCTGACGTAGTCTGGGAACCCATGCTTTCCTCTGTAGTCAGTGGACAGAATCAGACACACCACCTACCCCAGAGTGGGATCACCTTCTGAAGATGCCTACCCTTACCTATTTATCATCAAGTAGACCTGTTTAACTCACTGAAATCAGACTTCTGCTACTAATATCAGAACACTACTATCAGGCAAGATAAATTCCATCCTAAAGTGTTCCATCAGTGTCACAAAAAAATTTAACTGCAATTGTGTACACCAACCTTAAAGGTCCTCTTTGAATCTTTGTCATTTGTAATGTTGGCTGCCCCCTGTTTTAATGACAAACACCATGCAAGGCAGCTCCTCCCTGCATCCTGCTGCAGTCTTTTTTGTAAACTCACCATTGATGCGGAGGTGAGAAAAAGCAGGACTCACATGCATGTGTTATTTTCATGAAGAACATGGGTTTGCAAAGGGAAAAACACCTTAAATAGTATGTATCACACCTGAAATGTGCTGTGGTGTCACAAATAAACAGTAGGGAAATCATAATCAGACCTGCAAATTAATTCTTATTTAGTTATTAAAAAAATATCTAGTAAAGGCAGAATTATGGCAATTCTAATAAATTTAAATAAGGATTATTTAAATTTCTATGGATTAAGTAAAAACATTTAAGAAATACAGGAAACAGCCTCTTATCTAAAAATATTTCTCATATTTCTTAGTGGTTTTCTGTAGTTTATTATCTACACGCTCCTACCAGAAACGAAAAACTGACCTCACTGAAGTCTCGTCACAGCAGAAACTTCATAGTGAGCCAAATGGAAACATTCTTAACTTAGATAATTATACAACATTCAGGTTTCTAAACATTTTCTTTAAAACTCGAACTAGCCAGAGCTTCTGGAATGCCGATGGCGTTACATATGCTCCTAAACTTATGTACAAAAATCAGAACAATCGGATCTAATTACGGCAGAAAGAAATTATGCAAGAAAGTAAGAGCTACTTTATCACACCCCCTTCCAATTGAAACCTGGCCAGAAACAACAATACCAGTAACATTCCTAACTGGTCAGTCCAGGCAGGTTTCCATCATCTGGGCAAAGTCAGTAACTTAGTGCTAAATTTATTAGCATGCAACTTTACATTAAACAGCACGAAGCAGAGAATGAAATCATTGTTCAGCAGAACCATGAGTGCTCCAAAAACAGCAGAGCAAAATCAGGCGACTTGTTAGTAGTTTATATCGCAGGGATCAAACACCACCACCATTTTGGACGGCTTCAGCTGAACGTTTGTGACCACCCCCAGTCAGTAGAAAGAGCTTCGCTTCCTGCTATTTTGCAACATCTGAAGTCCCTGTGAGAATGAAGTGGACATCAAGATAAACACAGTATAGCCTGATTGGACAAAAAAGATCAGAGAAGTGATGAAATACTGACCAAAATGTCAGCAAAGAATGTAGGTACTTGCCAGCATGACTAACAGGAAAGTTAGAGATTAGAAAGACTACACAGCAGATTTTTTTTCTAGGTTTGAGGTTCTTGTTTTTTCTTTTATAACCGCTCCAAATCTAAAAAGAAGAACTTTCGTGTACGTTCCTTGCATTTCAGACCCTGTAGGGCCATTTTGGGATGTACCATTGCAGACAGTATGTCTGGCAGGAACACATCTGTGACCAGGTGCCCATTAAATCATTTCCTGAGCTGTTTTAGACCTCTTCTGAGGGCAGTTTGGTAGCGTGCCAGTTCTGGTCTAAAATCTGCAAAGAACCACTGATTAATTGGGGTTTTGCTGTTTCACTGCTATAAGGAACTGCACTCCTTTCACATTCTTATGGGACTCCTTGTGTGGTTTCACTGGCAATTGCAGTAAATTTACCCCTATGTCTATGTATTTTTTAAATTAAACAAAGTAACTAATGAACTGGAAAAATACTGCTTCAGCAGTGAAACAATGCACTGATTCCCACTGACAATCATATTTTGGATTCGCTATCTTATCTGATGTACTCCTCAACATCATTTTAAGCACAGGAGTCTCACAAATTCAATGTTAAATTTCATTATCATTTGTGATTTCCTCTTTACTTTTCCTTGAGTAAGATCTTGCTGTTTTTCTTCCACTGCACCTAAATCACATTCTTAATATAGGCAGGTGGCTAAATAAGGGCATACTGAACACTCAGTAGGCTCCACTGGAGTAAAGCAATCAGATATACACTCAGAAGTGTGTACCTCATTGTGTATCTCTCAGGCTTGAGAGGTGGGCCCGTGCCAACCTCATGAAGTTCAATAAGGCCAAAGGCAAGGTCGTGCACGTGGGTCAGGGCAATCCCATGGGCAAATACAGGCTGGGCAGAGAATGGATCAGGAGCAGCCCTGAGGAGATGGACTTGAGAGTGTTGATAGATGACAAGCTCAACATGAGCCAGCAATGTGCACTCGCAGCCCAGAAGGCCAACAAAAGAAGCTGCATCAAAAGAAGTGTGGCCAGCAGGTCGAGGGAGGTGATTCTGCCCCTCTACTCTGCTCTCATGAGACCCCACCTGGAATACTGTGTCCAGCTCTGGACCCCCCAGCATAACAAGGACATGGACCTGTTGGAGCAGATCCAGAGGAGGGCCACAAAGATGATCGGAGGATTAGAGCACCTCTGCTATGAAGACAGGCTGAGACAGTTGGGGTTGTTCAGCCTGGAGAAGAGAAGGCTTTGGGGAGACCTTATAGCAGCCTTCCAGTACTTAAAGGGGACCTACAAGAAAGCTGGAGGGGGACTTTTTACAAGGGTATGTCGTGATAGGACACTTCAAACTGGAAGATGGAAGATGTAGATTAGATCTCAGGAAGAAATGTTTCACTCTGAAGGTGGTGAGGCACTGGAACAGGTTGGCCAGGGAAGTTGTGGAGGCCCCACTGCTGGAAGTGTTCAAGGCCAGGTTGGATGGGGCTTTGAGCAACCTGGTCTAGTGGAAGGTGTCCTTGCCCACGGCAGGGGTCTGGAACTACACGATATTTAAGGTCCCTTCCAACCTAAACCATTATATGATTCTATAAGTATATTTTAGGTCTATTCTACAATCCAAAGTGTGGGTAGTGTCAGTATGGCCCATCTGGGTACACTTTAGATCTGCAGGCTGGAGAATCAAGACCCGAGAAAGGTGGCTGCAGCACAACAGCCTTCACCGAGGAGGAGCGAGCCTGCCTGAAGCTCGGGGTGCTAACCTGGCACATCCCAGGCTGCAGTGAACGAGAGCGACATTGCTAATGGGTGCACAGCTAGTTTTGCACAGGGACACCTGAGATGCAGTCAGACTTTACGGTTGCTGAATAAACTCAAAATTTAGAAAATGTGTTACTTCAGTGGCACAGACACGCAGCTCTCCTTTGTGCTTTGGAAAATCTACCCTTTAAATCCCATATTATCTGTCAAAAACTTGACATTTGCTTTCAATTAAGAAACATGTATTAGATATACTCACTGGCCAGCAATTAAGTGAGCAACTGAAGAAACAGCTGTTGGGCATCTTGGAAAGGGAGACCCTGACTTCTAACCTCAAGGGAGATGGAAGCCAGAGAACTCGTTGCAATCTGAGCATTCAGCATCCTGCAATCAAGGCATTTTTATGCATCACCAAAAAATGACTACAAAGATGTGGTAAATGTCACTGGGACTCCAGAAGTGACTCCACTGTGATTCCAGCAGGCCTTAAGAGGCAAAAGAACACAAGCTGGTGACGTTAGCTCCCCTGTGTGACAAGAACTTACCACGGCTGCATGACTGGAAACCTGTCACTATGGTGGTTAGCAAGTACCTTGAAGTACTGATCGATGCGATGCTTGCAACCGGACTTTTTTCAGGGGTCCAGAACACAGGACAAAACAATCTCTCGTAACACAAACGACATCAAAAGCCTTGACCTGCCCTGTAACGGTAAGTCCCACTGATTTGAAGCTTAAAAATTCTTCCAGGATTAGAACAGAGTTCACCATGTCCTCCTCACAGCACAGTTCTGCTCTCAAACAAGGGCTGCCAGGAGTTATACGTGTATATAGTACATCTTCCAAACCCGATGCCATTCCACAGAGTATAATACACTGCTTTTCCGACAACTTATCGGGTACACTCTTAGGGAAGGACAGGTAGAAGAAGGTGGCACCCATAGTGGAGTGTGTACTCTGCTTTCAGCTGCCTGTCAATGTCCCTCAGTTGCAGTAAGACCAGCAATGAAGAGCAGAGGGAGAGAAGTAACACCAAGGGTATCCTTGCAAACTGGGCCCGCCTCTGAAACGCGCCTGGTGCCTGAATCCAGGAGCTCACCGCCATCTCATCATGAGCACAGTCACACATGCAGGGATGCTCGGCTGTTAAAGATCAAAGGTATCTTTTTGTCTCGCTTCAGCTTGTTCACAAACCAGGTTAGTTCAAGGCAAGGATAGCTCAAAAGATCAGCTGCAGAATGACCCGGTGAATGTAAAAAAAGCTTGAAAGTCACATCACAGAGGGGAAAACACTTCTCCTGCAGCCTATCCAGAAGTCAACTTGCATCCACAAAATGCTTCTAACAAAAATGTGCTGAATATTTCTAATTATTTTGACTAGCTTTCTGTCTGATGGGCCTTTGTGAGCTTCTGTAGCTACAGAATGAATTTAATGTAACATAAAAAGAAACCAGCGGTAGCATAACAAGCACAGCTTCCATTCACATGAGTAAAGAGGTTCAGAGTTGGATCCTATACTTCTGCCTAGTTCTTCAATGCAAATGGAGCTCCGGTCATTTACACTACTCTGGGACTGGTCTCGATCAAAAATTAACACCAGGGTCGGGGGGGAAAGATCAAATTGAAGAGCTTTAGGAAAGGGGGAGAAGCAGGGGGAGCAGTCCTTTCTTCTCCTGAGACCTTCCAAGAAACATGTCAGAAAGAGTGAAAAAGAGAGACGAAAAGAATAAAAAGGCAATGTCACAAGAAATAAGGAATGAGAGCTATCAGAAAAACAGATGCCTGTCATGGCAAGAAAAAAAATTTAAACTTTTACATTGGTAAGAGTGGGTTGTTCCTGGCAAGTGACAAATGTGATCAACTTGGTGCTTCCAGGGTACGTTTAAAAGTAGCAATCCAAATAATGCTGAAGATATGCATACAATACTTTAGATATACAGATAAATATATATAGCTTGATACACATATAAACCAAACACTTTATGTATTATTGTTGATAGCTCTTTATTTTCAAATGCATTTTGTATTTTCCTACAGGGCCTCATCCAAACTCACTGCAATCAATGGAACAGCTTCCATTGATTTCAAGGCACATTGGAAGAGACCCTGAGAAGCTACTGCGAAACTCAGCTATCTTCCTTGTCCAGTAATTCTTTTCTCTTTAAACTCATAATTCAGTTAATATCTTTTTTCACCCATGCATTTGATCTTATCAACACTGTTCTGTCCAGGCACAGGGAATACATTATCTCCCCTTATCAAACTGCAATGAAAGGAAACTTTTCCACCCTTGGGCATTTTTTCCCTCTTGCAGATACGTCTGTGTTCCTTTTTCTAGTCCTTTTTTGCATTCACTGTAAATCAAAAACTCTCCAGAGGAACTTCCTGGATTCTCAGTTATTGAATAAGGCTAATCAAGTTCCCAGAGAACAATCTTGCTTTTTATGTCTATCTGCATCCGCAGTCTCTTCATCAAAACAGTTCTATTCAAGATTCTTAAGGGCTCTTCAACAAAAATATTTTCGATCTTCAAAACAAAAGTTTCCTAGCGCCAGGTTCACTAGTCTCTTAACTTTGCTTTAACGCACTTCTTATACACAACTACAGTAACACCACGCTATAAGATACTGCTCTGAATGCTTCAACACACAGCTTTTAGATCCAAACAAAGAGTTCAGTTCTCTTTGATTACATTAACTTTTTTAATCCAAAAGGTTTTTGGTGAAGCATATGTTCTGCATCATTAAAATCAGATATTCTGGCTTTGATCTTTAAGTTCTCTCAGTTGACTGCTTCTCCAAACTACAAACTATTCGAGCTTTTGAAGTTATCTCCTCGCTCTGTACAGAAAACCTGAACCTTCAGCCAGATTTGATAGGGTTACAAGATAATAACCATATAGCATTGTCTTTACTTTTTACATACTAAGCTTTGCTTTGGGAAAAAAACTACAGCTTTGCCTGAAAAGCTTAATATACGGTAACTATAAAACACAGAGACAATTTTCTACATATTATTAGTTACTTAAGTTTACAAGTAAATCTAGGAACATTTTGTTTCACTGAACACTATCTTTTACACACAGTATTTATCAAAGTAACTTTTTTTTTTCCTCTTCCCCCACCCCCAAAGTCAACGAGGAGCCTGCACAGACAGAGATAGGAAGCCTGTGGATTTAAAGTAGTGGAAACGGCACACAGTGAATGTCAGCAGCCAGACTGTCACACAAAGAAGCTTCTCCACAGCGTGGAAAGCCAGAGAACAATTGAAGAAGTTGAGGTGTGACATTACAGCAAGATTAATTAAAGAAACGGGGCCGGCTGAAAATAGCCAAGGCAGCCATTTGTCAGTGGATTACATCAGGCATTAAGTGGCTTCCAAAAATAGCGGGACTACTGGTCCCATGACGCATCTCAATGATTCTGGAAGGAAATACCTAGCCCAGCTAGAAAGCCCAGCCTGGAGATGTGGGACACGAGGCATCCAAGCTCCCAGTCCCATTAACAGGATGCTAAAAGCTTTGGTTGAAACTATTTGGTTCCCCAGTTTAACAAATAATAGTAACAGAAGCAAATATTCAAACAGATGTAAGAAATACTAGTTAAAACGAGAGTGAAAGAAAAATTCAAGATGGAATTATTAACATTGATTGAAAAGGACAATATTTGTGATTCCACGGAGGAAGAGCGTCACTCAGTCAGTTCCTTGTTACATTTCAATGTGATAATGGAGGTTCGGGAGATGAGATTTTATAAAATACACAATCCACATATAGTGAACAAGTATGAATTCATAAAGTGGAATAAAAACACAAATGTTTTTGATGAAATAAAATAATTCAGCATTAAAGTTTATCAAATAGTATCTTATAAATGTGACATTTATCAAGAATAGAAGATCAAATAAAATGCATTCCCTAGTAAGTACTGCTCTGTGTGTATGAGTGACTATGTCTCTGTGTGTCTGTAAATAAAAAACTACACATTCTATTTTAATTTGGAAAGTTATTTTCATTTCAAGCATTCTCTGCATGGGGCAAATGACTTCTGAAGATGAAAACATTTCCCACACATGCTTCACATCATGTAACAAGAGAAAGATCACTCCCAAATTCAATCTCTCATTCATGCCTTCCCACCCTCCCATTTTTTTCCCTCTCCTTTTTTTTCCCCTTTAAAAAAAAAAAGAAAAAGAAAAAGAAAGAAAAAAAACAAGAGGGAGATGTGTTTGGCAAATCAACAACAGAAATATTTCAGAAACTGTCCAAGCCATACAATCCCAAACTAATTCGGACCAAATCACATGAAAAGAAAAAGACATCTTGTGAAGAAAAGTCATTTCTACATGCCACCTTTTTCCAATTACTTCCCAGTAACAATTTAATGAGAGCTGTAAAATACAGTGCATATCTACCACTACATGATCGTAGTACTCAGCGCTTCTGAAACACAGGTATCCAAATTTACAAGCCTTCTATAATGCCTGTTCATCCAAATAATTTAGCATATGAAAAACTGTATTCAAATGAGTAGTTCCTCTGATGTTTATGGCTCTGATTCTAAAATTATATATGATGGTCCTAATCCGGCAGATGTTTAATAGCTCAAACCCATTAAAACTGATGAAATTCTAAACTAAAATAATTTCAGTAGAGTTTAATTGCAGAAACATTTAGTACAATAAAAGAAAATTACATAAGTTTAATATCCATTTTTCTTGTCTATAATTATATTTCTATTATATACTTCCTAGATTAAGCTAAATCTATACTATCTAATAAACATAATTATATGAAATGTTCATATAATAGACTAAAGAAAGTAACAATTAAAAGCCCATAATTTAGTTACTCTACGTAACTCATCATTCTCAGAGAATGAAATATTGGATTAATTCATTTACCTTCAACAGAGCACTGACAAGCACTCTTTGAGAGACAGATTTTATTTTCCTTTTTCAATTCTTTATTTCTTTTGCTCCCATAGAAAAAAAAAAAAAACTAAAATGCTTATCTTGTCGTGGAACCTTGTTTGTTGATCACATTAGAATCCTTTCATAAATAGTTTATAAAGTATTATATAAATAACTAAAAATACTATTAACATGTTACTTCTTGCACTCTATAGAAATTTATAAAAATGACGTAATACTTACTACAATATCTACTAAATATTTAACTTATATGAACTATGTATACGTGAATCTTTATTACATTTTTGCTCTATTTCCCAGTAATACAGATGCTAACTGTTTTCTGCAATTTTAAAAGCAAATGCCTTTGAACGGTATTTCTTCTCTGTGTACGTTGTAATGTTGCTGGCCTCACCAAGAAAATGTGTATGTATACTCTGTCCTGGTAGTGCCTTCTCTTGCCTAAACTAATCTTAAAACAGCAGGGAAAAATTATATTTAAATAGGCAATAATGATGCAGCCTTGTAGATACAGGAGAAATTGCTTAGATGATATCTGCACACAGATAAGAAGAACCCGTAAGAGTGGAAGAGCGTGTTTCGGGGGCAGCCTGCCTACAGGTCAGAAGAATAAATTAATTCTTGTCTTTGTAGAGTTTCCAGCACACCACCCTACCATTTTACACTTTGGAGGAAGAGCAACTTTTATCGAATTATGAAGTTTCAGTAGTTCTGGAGAATAAATGCTATAAAATTAAAGGAAAACCAGAATGCGAGCCTGAGCCGGTGGCTATTGAAAGCTGGTGGAAGGCAATGCCATCGCCTTCAATAGGCTCTGCACCACAGCCTGCGTGTACAGCGTTACTTATGAACTGCATACATTAGCTGATCATTTGTTCTCAGCTTATTCTTAATCCTATTTTACAAAGCTAATGTTCATCTTCTAATGACACTCTAATTGCTTGGTGCCATGTTTACTAGCGGGAATGAACCACAAGCCATGTCACTGTAAGCTCCGGGGAGTATTCCAGTGATTGGGAGGTTAAAAACTCCCTATCTGTAGAAAGGGAAAACTCATTTCTTAACTCTCTGGTACAAATTATTTCCAGGTGCTGATAATTATCACTCATGGAGCCTGATATTCCGGACTCTACATCTAAATTTATACTTGACAAGTTAAACTTTTCATCATGTGCAGCAGTCTCCTAAAGGCTGAGGAGAAGGACAGGCTGCCGATGGTTGAAACCAATTCTACTTAAAATAGCAACACTTAATTACAAGCCTTGGTGTTTATTTCTTTTCAAAGTATTTCAAATATATCTTTTCCCCAAAAGAAATAATATTGTATCTTATTAAACAGATAAGTATTACTGCATCTGCTTGTGAACGAGAATTGTGAATAGCCAAATAATTATTTGGGAAGCCTTGGAAAGGACTCAGAGAAAAAAAAAAAAGTGTCCATCAAAAGCTAACGTTTTCCATTATGCAGACTTCATGCAGTTATCTTACTGTACACACACACTGCATACATGCAAAAGACACGTAAGCGTGCATGTGTTAACAGAGACATGACACAGAGAAAAGAAACAGATTCAAGTACTAGATGCTTAAACGGATGCTTAAATACATACATGGAAGCACTTATGCTTACATATTCACACATTTTCGTCACTAACTAGACAAAAATTTAAAGAAGGTAAAAATAGGGTCTAGCAAGCACAAATTCAAAGGAATTTACAGAAGCAGCACCCTATAGCCATGTTAATATTTCTCAGGTTTACGTTGCCGTTTCAACCTCCTATATGTCTATCCATAACCTTTTAGGAGTTTGGGTTTTGCCCATCTGGCATGCTGTGCAACTGACCAGTCAATTAATTCTGAAGCAACTCTGACCTAAGTTTATTTATATGGTGACACAAGAGACTCTCTTAAAGTGAACATTTAGCGAATGCCATAAACCCAAGTGCATCCCATTGCAATACTAGAATTATACATAAAATCGTCATACTGATACCTCGTCGTACCAGTGATTCTTGTACTGCCTGCAAAATTACATCTCCTGAAACCCTAGAAGAGATCAACCTCATGATCTACTGGGGCAGGATTATTTTAACGGACATGCCTTAAATCAGGCAGGTGTCTTTTTGCATTAAAGACTGCATTAGGGGAGGGTAAAGGTGCTGCTTGTTTCCCCAACAGCAAACACCTGCAGACTCCAGGCTCTCAGTACCTGCAACGTTACTAATGGTTAAATTAATAGTGGCAGGACTTGAAATTGAGTCCACTTGATCTTAGGGTCTCACAGATTAAAGTATTAGTCTGCTGAACCATGTTACTAGACTTCACTTTAATCTATTAGATACTTCCTTGTCTTTGTTCAATAAGCACGGTAGGAAAAAAACAAAACAGTAGAAATCTTGGAAGGGTGACAAGCAAACAGGCAGAAATTTCAAGAGACCGCCTAGTCGAAGGAAAATAACTACTAAACACTGGTTGTCTGCAAATTAAACTACATTGGGCTGTGCTAGGCCAGTTCCTCAGCTTGACTAAATTAGCAGGCCTCCAAGGCCGTGGCAATTTTCATTTGTAAGATGTGGAAAAATATTTTGTATTTCTTTGATGCTTTCCATACCAGACTGAAAAGTCTGCGAGAACTGCAAGAAAGGCATTCAGTTTCTAGCTGGATAAACTGATGTGCAGGCAAGTTAAATGACCCAGAATCACACAACTCTTTGAAGACAGAGCAAAGCATAACGTTTATCAGCCTTTTGCTTCTCCTGCTCTCACCGTCAGTCTTATTGAGCGGTGTGCTTGGCGTCTGAAGAAGAAATACCATTTGTTAGATGACAGTTTGGGCATAAAGCATGCACGCACTTGATGCCTGTATTTTGAGCCGCGTTCACTCCACCTCATTCTAGGGATTCAACTTCCCAGGTGCTTTGGTCACTGGGGAAAGAGAGGCAATTTCAGAGCCCGATTCAGACACGGGGCAGGTGAACACCCTTCCCGAAAGTACCACCCGTCACCCTTCTTTCGCTGGCTGCGAGAGGGGCCCAGACCAACTACACCGGTTAAATGGGGGGCAGTTCAGAGCCATGTGTTTTGCTGTATCGGCTGCCAGACCTCCAACTGCCAGAAGGGAACATAACGTTATGCAAAAAGACCAAAAAACGCATCTTTGCCTATATGTAAAACTATGGCATGAATTTCACAGCCCACAAATCCCAAACCAGAAGCCTGAGAGAATACATAAGCAAAGGCACAGAACATTGGGGTTGAACAGCTTGCAAAGTGCAAGAGAAAGGTAAAAGAAAGCAGAGATACCATTAGAAGCACATACAACAAAAGAAATTTAAGCCAGAAATAGCCAGAAGCTTATTTCCTTCGTGATTCACAGAGCATATTGCAAAACTGCAGTGAGTTGGCATAAATTTGTCAATTTAAGCTCTAGTAGGAAATGTCTGATAGCAGGAGATCATCCTTAAGAGGGTAGAAGTAAAATGAACTAATATGAAAGGCAGGAGGTGAGAGACAGCAGAAAGAGCTGCTGTCGGCAATCGATTCGCTCTCTTTTAATATTCTTTCAAAATTACCTTCTTCTTTTCTCTTTCTTTCTCTCTCTCTCTCACTACCCCATCACATACCCTCCGAGTCCCTCCCTAAATCGCATCCTGAGCACCGGTCCCTGTTTGTCTGACCTTTGCACCAGCACAATGAACCCAGGGGAGGAACACCCCCACCGCTCTGCCTGCCTTTGCAGGAAACAAAGATACGCCGGGGTATACTCGCCGTTTCTTTCCCATTGGATAAAACATGAAATCTGAAATGGCAAAGGAGTTGAACAATGCCTTGTAGCACATGACATCACTACGCTTAATCATCTCCAACATTCTTGCAAGTTCGCTCAGGACTTAAAAAGGAGAATTCGCTTCACTTCTGATAACGGGATCTTTACGATTTACTTGTATACTTTTTTTTTTTTTTAAAGGACGGCATTCCAGCTCCATTTCTTAAGATATTCTTAACACAATTTAGCAAAAGCTCTGTAATCCAATACTTATGAAATGAGCTGTCAGGCATAAAGTATGCCAGAATCTCTTAAGTCCACACACAGCAGGACACAAAACTAGTAGCAACTGTACTGAATTACAACCAATAGGAGAAGTCACAGGTCACCGAAGCCACACAGAGTCCTGCTATAGCCAACAATGAAACTTAATGTACTTTCCATGTCCAGAACCATCCGCTGTAGAGCTTCTGTAAAACAGATTAATGATAATAGCGGCAGAAACTAGAAAAGAAATGCAAGAAATGGAAGCCTGGCCAATATTCCATTTGTAATTTGTCACACTATCACACAATAAGACTTCAGCATGAATGTGTTGCCAATTTACAATTCAAATAAGCTTCCTTGAATTTTTAAAAGAATGGACTGTACACATCAGTCAGCATGGCACAAAAATGCCCTGTCAGGTTAATTTTAAATGCACGTTTTATTTGCTACTGTTAACTAATCACTATCGTTATTTCTGATTTTTAAAAGAGGCATTCATTATTAAATAAAATGCAACTCCTGATCCCTAACTGGAATGGGACTTGTTTCTGGAACCAAGCAGTATTCCCTAATTTACAATATTTTGACTTTACACTAGCTAGTTAAAAGGCAATTTTTTTTTTTTTTAATTTTTCTTTTTTTTTTTTTTCACCATGTAAAATACCCAAGGTATTACCAGCAAAAGGAGCAAATTTGGTTAGGGCTTTACATAGGGTCTATTAAAGGCAATAGCAATTTTTTTTCATTTACTTCAAAGGCCTAGTGATCAAGCCAGAATTAGGAAAAAAGAAAAAGTTTCTTTTTGTAAAACATTGTTTATCTATAGTTGCCGAAATTTCTCCTGGCTGTGAAATTCAGCAGATGGACTATCAGGGGGATGCATTTGGCCTGTTGCAGACTAGCCAGTGTTTCTGTCGGAAGGTGCAGTGCTTTGATGATGCAGAAAATAAAGCCCATGCTGTTTCTATGTTCTATTAAAAGGAAAGCCATTAAGACAGTAGTTAAGTGGTCAAGGCCTAAAATTAGACTTGCCACAAATGCCAGGAAATATTCTTAGTATTTAAAATATCGCTTCATAAAACAAAAGTTACACTGAGCTTCTGAAAAAAAAACCTAAAAGGCCATAAAGCCAAAAAATCATTTAAGTACCTGAATGCATATGAGGCTTTAACCACAAGAAGTCAGTAGCTGTAGCCACTTGCTTACAGTTAAGCATCTACTGCTCCATCAGCTCAGGGTTTATCTTCGTGGGATTCTGTTACTGGAAGGACTTTACATCCTGAGTTGTGCTGAAATCAGGGCTGATAGGACCTAAAGCTGCAAAGGACAAACTGTGGGGTACTGTAAAAATTCACATTGAATTTGTATCAACATGAAATATTTCCTGAAGCTCCAGACATAATGTAAATGGAAATACTTCTAAAAGTTCTCCTTCTTTGCTTGCCACATCAAGCTCTGACTGTCCTGTTTCTTCTGTACTCCATAGTCTGCTGCTCCCCAGTTATCATCAGTCAGGTGTTAGGGCTACACTCTACCTGCATCACCAAAACAATACATCCTCAAAATAATCAAAGGATTGCTGCTGGGGGTTCGCCGGGCAGAGGCAGAAAGGAAGAGGCAGATTAGGGGGAGGTTTATTTTTTGCCCAGATCATTTCAAGGATCCAGTTCACAGCAAAGCCTCAAAAACCACTGGGTTGCCGCAGTGGAGGACAGGCAGGGATGTGGAGTAAATGGTTGGGATGGGAGTGTCTTCAGGTGGCTTCAGCATCATGGAAAACACTATGAGAGCAGGCGGACAGTTCCACCACAAGTTAAATAGTCAATACACCATGTAATTAGGTTCACTCACAGCATCTGCTTGGAAAAACAGAAGCAGTTTCTATCTTTTTCAGAGCTAGCTCATGTACAGGGGTACCTTCTATGAGGGTTAACTGCAAAATTCACACTACTTACCTGGGAACCTGCTGGGGTTCATTACACCTCTTTGTGGGTGGTACCCTAAATCAGACTGTCAAGCATATTCAAAGACCATAGATCAAGGTTTTTTCTGCTTTTTTAAGACAGAAAATGGAAAGCAATTTGAAAATGAACTTTATCGCCAAAAGGTGGAGAAAAGTACTTTGTTTCTATTTCAAGGACAGGAAGACTATATGGAAAAAGGTGTGCATGCTATTTAGAGAAAGATGTTATTTTTCAGTGTCTTTAGGGGAAGCATAGCAAGCTATTGAAAACCAGGAGGATCAGCTGGCAGTATGATGAACAACATGTAGTAATTCATCAGCCTAAGTAACCCAGAGTCATTTTACTCCAAAGCAAATTTCCCATGACTTTGATATTTCTTTTGAAAGAAGCTTTTTTTTTTTTTTTAACCTGCATTTGATCATTGATTTATATTTATATACAGCTTACAGTAGGAAAAACTTCTGAGTCTGTCATATGCAGCCCTTGAATAGAAACAGGAGATTTACACACAGGAAAAAAGGGTTATTGAATCAAAGTGTAGATTACGTACACAATGAATATCCTATATATTTTCCAGGGTAGGATTAGTAACTAGGAACTCTGAAGCATTACTGCCAGTTCTGATACTGATTATATTCTGTGTACTTTGGCAGGTCACATAACCTTTCTATCTCTGACGGTAAAATGAGGATATTACTTATCAGCCTCACAGGGATGTTGTGAGGATTAGTTAATGCTAGAAAAAGGACATACAGTGCTTTACTAAGTAAAATCCATCAAAAACACATGCACAGTAAATGACACCAAGTAATTTGACCGAGAATTTAATTCAG
The DNA here is from genome assembly GCA_008921705.1 of Burhinus oedicnemus. NCBI lineage: Eukaryota > Metazoa > Chordata > Aves > Charadriiformes > Burhinidae > Burhinus > Burhinus oedicnemus. Next base: position 458,457 of record VFFE01008050.1, on the reverse strand, counting down.
TTATACTCTAGGATAGTTGAAGTCTTTTGGATAAACAAAAGTCAACTTAAATTTCAACCAAAACTGGAACTAAACCTAAAATGAATTTTTAGTTGAGGTTCAAAAAGAAGCAATTATTTTAAAGGGTTGTTCCTATTACCTCTCTGTCTTTCTCTCTAATTTCCGATTCTAACTTGTGGTCATAAGGAGCAGCTCTGATACCCTGTAGGAAAGCTTCTTCTTGCGGTTATTTCTGGCACATCTTGCAGGTTCAAGAGAGGTTTGGGTAGCTTAGCTAAACATCTCAACTTTGGGGTACTTCTGCAAACTGAGCCAATGTCCATGGCATTTGCCAGTCGCTAATTGTAATGCCTTTATGCTCTGCAGTGCAGGAGTTTTGTATAGAAGAAAATCCTCTTCGCATTATTTGAAAATGTTAAAGGCAGAGTGAGTGCAAGAAAATGAGAATTGCAGCTCCCTGAGGTGACGTTCAAGTGGGGACTGAAAGAGGGTGTTCTTAATCCTAAAATTAGGCTTGTAATAACTTCAGTGCATACCACCTGGAAATGTACGGTTTTTCAAATACACCAACATAGCAGATGAAGAGCAGTGTTATTATTTCAGGGCTACAGAGTTCATCGTTATCCAGTGAAATAAGCGGGCCAGCTTATTTATTGGTCCAAATTCTGTTTTCTGCAATGCTTTTACTTGGAGGTTTCCTTGAAGCAGTGAGACACTAAAGGGGAACTTGGCATTCAGACTTGTAAATGACAGCAGCTTTGCTACCTGATATGAAAATCCCTCTTTTCATAGATCTGAGTCAGAACTAAGGCTAGATTTGTGCTGTTTCCGTAACTAGGGACAGTTCTGATTTTTCAAGCTAATTTAATGATATCACTGCAGGAAAAATACATGCCTTTTTTTTTTTTCAGGTAACTATTCCAACTTCTATCAGGTTTTAGCAACATCTTCTCTAAATCACGATTTAAAATTTTTCAACTGTTTGTTACAAACTTAAGTCTCATAAACAAAACAGACCTAGATGCGTGGCCCATTTCACCAACACAGTCTACAGATGGAATTTTTGATCCTCTGCAGATAAGGACTTCATCGACTTCAGTGGAGCTAATACGTCACGTATCGTCATTGTACTCAGTGAAACAGTCGTGAATTTTCCTTTTACATCATTTTCTATCACAACTGGTATATCAATATGAAAATAAGAAATCATTACTTATTTTCAGTTATATACTCGGTTCCTCCAGCAACATACCCAAATTTTGGTTCTCATACAAGTCGGTAGGACCTCACAGGTTCATTCAGAGAAGAGGACTCACTATGCTATTTGTAGTTCCCACTTGGCCAATTTGAGGAATGTGTTTTTATGACCTGTGTTTCCCAAATGATGGCATATTGAAAAGGTATCCATGCCCAGTGAAAGGTGTAGTTATTGACTGAAAGATTAATTTGGTCATCCGGGGCAAAAAACAAACATAAAAACAAAAAAAACCCCTAAATCCACAGAAAAGGAGAAAAAAATGCATGTTGGCATATATTCCAAACATGTCTCCAAAATAAATCTATTGCAATTTGCAGTATAAACGTGCCTTGCATTTATAACTTATTTTCAAGTTATTTTTCAGTTAAATATAAGCTTGTATAATTTAATGTATTCGATCGCCTCACTTCGCTGTTCCATTCTTCTTTCTCTCTTCCTCTCTTGGCAGATCACAGTTTGGCCTTTCGGGATTTAGTCTGAATGTGTCATAACTATTCAGTTCCTTCCTGCTAACGCCTCTTAGCATTTTGCTCTCCTGTCTGACTCTCCAATCTTCTTCACCTACTCGCCTTATTCTTGATCTCCCATTTCCCTCATCCTTCCTCAGTACGCTTCTCTTCTGTTTCCTTTCTTATCAACCGTATCTATTTACATGCTGGGTTTGAAATTTTCCCGAAGGCTGAATGAACTGTTTGCTGTGTTGCTCTGATTATGAAGCACAACAGACAACAATACTAATAAAGCTAAGATAGGGTAATTCAAATCTGTTGAAGAAAAACTAACAACAACAGAACACAATGCAATAATCATTCCCTTAACTCAGTGATTTCCCTGCAGCAGAAAAAGGCTTTCTGGATTACATACAGAATAACCTTGGCACAGCTTCATATAAGTGCTGGGGCCTACTAAGGAAATGTTTGATATAATGCCAACAATGGGCAATAAAACTGAAGTAAATCAGATACTAAATGGGCAGGACGCAGCTTTCTTTTAGGGCTGTACAGCACCTAGCACACTGTCATCACTACCAGAATCCTTTTTTTTTTTTAAAGATTTCTAAAAAAGTGTTATCCATACTCAAAGTCAGGTTCCTTTTCCATTAAGACCTAGCTTGCCTGTTTCTGATCTAAAGTCACTGTGTAAAAATACAAAACAACAGGTCCTTCATTACCACTGATAAAATAGAATACACTAATTATTGTTCTCACCTTATAATTCATTTTATGCAAAACCAAGACAATGTATCTTTTGTTTATAATCTTCGACATTCAATGATGGTTTCAATTAAGAGTCTTTTGTTTATATACATATGGACTTCGGAGATTTATTTCCTACAAACAATTGTAATACTGTGTACTGTATGCACAGTAATCTGAACTCCGAGGGCCAGATTCAGCTCTGATGCAGGTGAGCGTAAATCTAATTTGCTGTGATTCTGACACCCGCACTACAGGGCCAGAGGACAGAGTGGGCTTAACTCCATAAAGTTAAAGCCCTGAAAATATCAGATCATTTAGCCTAGACTTCTGTATAAAGTGAGGGGTTACATTTCACATAATGATCTCCGTACTGAGTCCAATACCTTGTATTTGTCAGAATTCTTGAAGAAAGGCATTCAGTCTTCATCTCAAGTATCAAAAAGTGGACACCCGCCTTCCCATTCCAACAGTACTTTTTTCAATGGGCACCAGTCATCACTACTGAAACGTATCCCTTACTTCTCATTTGAATGCATTTTATTTTGACTTTCAACACTATTGGCTTTTTTTCTTTAATTCCAGAACAAGCAGAGGAGAGTGGTGGCTATTAGTGCTCAGTATTTTCTTCCCGTGAAGATACTTTAATGTCATTAATCAATTCAACTTTCAGTTTCCTTGTTGTTAAGATAAGCAGATAACCCTCTACATTTCTGTTCCTCCATTTGCCTCACTGAATAATTCTGTGGCTCTTTCCTGCTTGTCCCTTCATTTTTATTTATTTTTTTTATTTAGAAACGTTAGTAGTTCTCTAGCTAACAAAACATGATGCAATGGAGCAGGGCCAGGTCTGGCTTTGGATTTCAAGCTATTTGTGATCAAACATATGAAGCCATATTGTAGAGAAGGCTAATTGCATTTCAATTTATTCCCATCACAGTCATTTTGTCCTCTAAAAGGGCTGCAGAGAAAGCTGGATTATTTTTACACTGTTAAGTAAGACAAGTGGAAACAGTTTTTAGAGAAAGGCTGAGACCACAGAGCACAAAGGGACAAGGGATCTTTGTGTTACAAAGGTGGTGTTGAATGTTTTACTCCCCATAGACTGTTCGTGCAGTTGAGCCCATGGATCAAGCAGAGAGCATAGTCCTAAACGCTATCAGAGGAAGCCAGCAAGATAAATGCCGTTTTCCTTTTTTATTGGTCATGCTGGGCATGGCCTATTATCTTTAAATGGACTGAGCAGTTACTGTAGAGAAAAGAACAAGGATGCTATCTCTACCCAGGCTTGTTATAGTCTCCAGGGCAAAACTGTGACACACTGATGATAAACAAAGCAACTGCAAAAGTTAATGTCGCTCCTCTGTAGACAAGACAGAAAAAGCAAATATTTAAAAAGTGGTAGTTCATAAATTATGATCATCCCCACCCCCATCAAAAATCCATTAACAAGGAAATTTTTCAGGCAAGTAAACTTTGCCCTAGGAACACATGTTCAAGATTTTTTTCCAGACTTAACCTAAATTAAGGTCAGTGACCTTAATCCCTTCCATTGTGATTGCCTTGTGCACTAGGAATGCAATAGGATGGAACAGGCTAATGAATGAAAAACTCATTCAGCTGCACCTCATATTCATTCATCTCACCCCATCCCATCTCATCCTGAAAAATCTACCTACTTACTTATGATCATCTACTCCAAACGTATCCCACAACGTATCTGTTTCTTATATTTCCCTCTTTTAGACCTTTGCTTCAATTCAGTGTAACTGGTCTAAGTTCATCAGCTGATTTAAATCAATTTGATTCCGTTGACCTCTGTGGGGCTGCATCAGCCCCCGTCTCCCAGCCCATCACTGCTGACAGTGCCATACTCTCCCTGCCACCAGTCCTGTGCTGGGAAGTAAACCGGTAGGATCTTGCCATCTATACTGAGGTACTGCTTAGCTGCTTTCAGCTCTTCCTCCATAGGATCTCAATTTCTTCAAGTCAGTCCTTTCTCTTAATTTATATTGTTTAAAACTCACTCCGATATCTACCACTGTCTTCTTGTGCTTTGCAAGAGCGATGTCACACCCCCCCCATCTCACCTGCTCAAAACACATGTGCCAAAGAATACTATCTCATTCAGCATTCTGACCACCTCAGGTTTTCTTCTCCAAGTACTTCCCTCCTACTCCTCCTCTAGCATATAAAACTGAAAATGGTTTTTTGAGAAGGAAAATCCTTTTTCTTCCGAACACCTGAATTGAACAGCTTTGCATTGATCACGTTTTCTCCTGTTACAAAGAGTCAGAATGAAACCTCTTCTGACAAAGCACAGTGCTTTATTATGCACTGCAGTATAATAAGTTTCTAAACTTAATTGCATCTTCTGGATGCCGCTGTGATTCCGACTGCCCTTACACAGCAACAGTCAAAGATGACAGCTTGTATTTCGCTGTTACTGGGGGGACGAATCCACCTGGGCCAATGCAGAAAGGCAGATGCCCTTCGGGCACACCCAGCCAAGGACGGGTCAGGTGGGAAGGCAGGAGGCTTGGACTTTCCTCTTTTCCACTGAATGGGGAGTTACGATCTGCCTTTGGTAGTTTAACCAACATTCCCTTTCTTACTACCTCTACCTTCCACTGGACCTTTACAAACTGAGGAAGACTGCAATTTTCCAAAGTTTGTAATCAGAAAATACCAATCCACAGTAACTAAAACGTCTCATGAAAATGTACCAGTTAGAGGACTACGTTCGCTGGGGTCGGGATGGGGTCATGCGAGGGCCAGAACAGCTCCGTACAGCAGGAAGTGTCTTCAGCCATGGCTGATGGAAGTTTGGAACCTTGCTCTTGCCCATCCCTTGACTCCCATGATCCAGGTGAACGTCCAAGTACTTTAGTTATCCAGAGAGCTATTTTTCACAATATATAAATAAAGATAAAACTTTGGGGTTTAGTCCAATATGGGAAAAAAAAGTGAATCCTCAAAGTTTTTTCATGAAGTTTTTGGTTTTAGACAGCTATAGCTGCACTGTGACTTTGAAAGCCCTCTGAGTAGATAGGGTATCATCGGAGTGAGAAAATAAGAGGGGGAGAATCTTTTTATGCTTATTCTTCATACAGCTTCAAGAAAAATTGATGGCATCTTCTTTCAGATTTTCTCTTGCAGATTTTTAAGTTGCTAGCAGGATTTGGCAAAGTTGCTACTAGACGTTTGCATCACGGAATGAGTGCTGGCGGCCCCTCTCAGGTGCCTGAGATACCTGTTACATTCTCCTCGGCCATATTTCCCAGGTTTCACAGGTCTTCCCTCCACTTTACCACAGCACACTGCGAACCATGTACTGACCCATGGCAAGTTTAATCACAAGAGTGTTAAAATATTCAAGCCTAAGGATTACTTACAAACTTTGCATTAGCATATGCTTCAGTAAACCAATTTGAAAAACGCCACTGAAGGAATGTCTTTATTCTCACATGGACACTCTGGCTTACATGCTTAACATAAAATACAGTTCTGCAAGTAAGCTACCACGAAGTCTTTGGAAACAAATAAATATGGTTTTTTATTGTGTTGACAATGGGAGCAGCTCACTGCACTGAGCTGCCAAATGAGCAACCCAGAAGTACTAATTCATTTCCCAAGACAGCTTATCTTACTAGCAACAAAATGGTGAATCTGAAAGAAAAATGCCTCTCTCTAGTCTGGAGATCCGAGTCAGAAGTGTAGAAGTTGTGATGATATTTACATTTAGGAGTCTGATCCTTTTAAGTTACCTTTGAAAGCTGATTACTTGATTGTTCATCTCCATTTTTATTAGAGATCACAACTTTTTTGTTGCTGATGCAAAATCCACACTGTCAAATTACTGACAAGTGGCACTGAACTACAAACGTGCTATATTAATACAGATTATGCTGATTAATAAGATTATTAAAAATTGATTCAATGGTACTACAATTTGTAACTCAGAGAGAGATGACAAGGAACATACGAAAAGGCAGAACATAAGTTTTGCTCCTTCCAGCAGACCTGCAGTTTACAAATGGCAATGCTCAGAATTCCTACATGTTTTTATTTAATGGGCATTTTTGAAGAGTATCTCTATCCCAGTTTTAAGAAGTTTATGGTTTAAAAGTTATCAAAGCTTTATTATATAGGATGGCAGCAGACCCTGAAAAACTCCAATGCAATTGCTTTTCAGCCCATGACTCAGTTCTTTGGGAGTTTTTCAGTGGCATAGGTTTGGATACCCAAATTAAACCATATCAGCTTTTCCTGGGGCGGGGGGAAATTGTAGAAATGAGCCGTTACAGGGAAATGCTTCCCAAAGGCAAGAAAACTCTACTGTCCACACAGGCTTTTCCACACAGCCTCAAATTAAAGGGATCTCAGAAGAGACCAACTTTACAGGAGCAAAGTCCTCCTAACTTCAATAGGACTCCAGGACACATAAGAGAAGAAGCTTTTTGATAAAAATATCTGTCTCTTCCAATGCTTTTCTGTTAGCCCCCAGTGTCTGTGATCTGTACCAGCTTTCCATGAAGAAGTTTTTCTGAGGCTGTGCTGTAAACCACTGCAAAGGAGATTTGTGAGTTGAGATTAACTAACTGTTTTAATGATGTAAGGTTGTTGCATGGATATTGCCTGACTCTGTAGGACTCCATTCTGTGTTAACCATCCCTAATGAAACGTCACAGCATGAAGAATTTGGAGATGGCTACAGTGAAGGGGACATTTCTAGAGCAGGGACAAGTTGCCTTGATCCAGTGGGAAAATACAGGGTACAAGTAGAGGGGATCGCCCAGCACATGGGTTTCTAGCTGAACAGCTGAATTTATCAAAATAACGTATGTTAAAATGCGTGATAAAAATCATTTACAGATAACCTGAAAGAACAAAAACAAATTATTCATCAAGAAATTTGCCACATCCTCAGTTTTCCGTTATACATTGAGCTTTCATAACCAGTTTCACAGTGTTTGTCACAGTTAAAGTGGTTTTGTCTACATTTATTTCTAAGTTGTGTGGGTTTATTTTATTACTCTGAGTGTCAGTGAAAACAGAGTTTCTCACATCATTCATATTGTGGAAGAAGAAAGTCTGCGAGACCATCCCAGCTCAAGCCCCCAAAAGCTCCCAATTCCATACAAATTTGAGGTTATTAATTCTAGGTAATAACATACCATCGCTATGAAAATACTGTTTCCCTGCTCTGATAAGCACTATCATTTCAAGAAAGCCTCATTCAGAGCGTTTTCCTGTTTGGTTTTTCACAGAAATTAATGCATTACAGTCAGTAGCATAAGTGGTGGAAATTAAAAAAAAAAAAAAAAAACTAAAAGAACCACCTTATTTTTTAAAGAGCAAGTGTGAAAAATGCATGCTAATAAGGGCATTTATCATCAAAAGCACTAGAACTCCTAGAGGTTATCCAAGCAGGCCCTTGAGAGTTCAAAGAAACAGAGAGATTATTACTATTATGATGCTTCCAGCTAAAATGACTGAAATGATTACTCAGGGATTGAGGAGAAAGCCATTCGAATACATACTGCTGTACATCTTCTACAATAATGCTAAAAATACAATCCTGCAGAGACACTGTAGTATAAGGCAAACATCTTAAAGGGCAGACGTCAACTATATTTTTGTAGCTTGATTCAAAGAGCACGTACTTCCACCTCTGACTTTATTTACTCTTTGTTAGAGCTGTACCAGTATCCCGTCAGACAAACAAGCTGGTCGGTTGGCTTCACCCCACCACGCAGCGTCAGTTTTTAGCAGGTGTGCCTGAAGGACTCTTCCTTTCTGCTCTTTGAATCATTCTGTAGACACTAATGAGCATCCCTCTTCAGCTTTAATTATTGGTCCCTGACAAGTCAACATAATAGGAATCAGCTTAACCAAGCATACTCCCCAGTGACATGTTCAATTACTCAGGTTGTACTTCTCCGCGAGAGGTCTGAGGGGTTGCTAATTTAACATTGTCAAAAAAATAAACAGAGGTATTGGTTACAGTTTATCTTTTGACCCTTATGTCACCAAATCTAGCAAGATACCTCCTCCTGGAACGGAGCAGAAGATTAAATACTTAACAATCACTATTCTGGTTTTACTTTTAAAATAAAATTAATTAATACCTGTAAAGTGATTTAAGTCAGGGAACGCTTTACAAAGGGAAGAAGAGATGCTGACACTTTGATAACAAGTGTTTGTTGCTGTATCATTATACTTATAAAGCCACTTGTTTTTCAGTTTTATAAACTACAATTAAGTGGTAGTGTTTATTTGTTGACATTTACTATGAAAATAAAGTACCAGCATTAGTTA
>VFFE01008050.1:386786-449662 GCA_008921705.1 Burhinus oedicnemus | reverse complement strand
GGGGAGGGGGAAGTGAAGACAGAAACAGGGGCAAGAACATTCTCTGCAAAAGAATATTTTAAAAAATTGTGTTAAGACTAAACTATTCATTTCTCTCCCTATAAAACATCATTAGCAAAAGATCTAGCCGTACGGCTGAGCGTAACCATCTTCAAACCTGTGCCCTCCCTGAGCACCAACACTCTATTTTTCAAATGATGGTGCGTGCTACTTGTAACAAATACGAAGTCGGCCTGTGTTAATTGCTAGAGATACTTCTTTGGATTTAATTGAAATTTTGTAGAAATAAATGGCAATTATATTCAATTTTTTAAAGTCAAATTATCATCTTATCTGGCCTCACAGATTAACAAAGGACCTAGAACCTTGGCCAATAGTGTCTGCCTCAGACACTGCATTTCTAGTGACCTGAACAGGTTTGTTTATCAGCCACTTGGCCAGCAAAGTGGAATTTTACTGCAAAAGTGACTATATTGTCATTCTGAACATCTCCTACACTCCTACAGGTATAAAGATAAGTGAGCTTTTCTTCCTAGTTCTGTTTGAATACTTAACAGAAAAAGGTTAAAATTTTAATATAGCTTTAGAGAATATTTCCAAAGGATAAAAATATTCAAAACCTCAAATTCATCCTGAGGCTCAAGAAGAGCTATATATGCACTTCTTAAAGACAACTCTACATGTTTCATCATTTATTTTTTTTTTTTAATTTCAGAAAGTTAAGAAAGCAGAACACTCCAAGCAAATAGGCAACCAATCTCAGGGAAACACTGGCAAAGAAAGGAAGTTGAATCCTCACATGAGTTTCAGTGAAAATAATCAGCGTGATTTTATGTTGTTTCCTTTCTCAACACATTGCACAAAAAATAAAATCTGAATTTTGCGGTGCTCAAACATTGATACAAAGGTATCACATTTCCTCACTATAATAATGACCATCCCTCCTGACTGACTGTGCTATTTACCAAACATATATTAAAGCTTAATGCACATGACAATTAACCAGGCAGTCATTTTATAGTAAATATCTATGTAAGCACTTTGGACCACAACTACGAATTCAGTTAAAACCTGGACAAAAGACTTGGAACATGGGAACTTCATGCACAAACCTTGGCTTGGGTGGAAGCAAGACCACACCGTGTATCCCTATTTCACAACTATACATTCAACCTCTTCCAACCTTTTGATCATCTTCCATGGTTGTTCCACTGTTCTTAGACAACAAAATCACATGAGTGTGGCTTCATTTTTATGTTTAGAAACATCGTTCTCAATAGAACCAAAATTTTATCCAGCTCATAATCAGTATTATTTTCTTTCTTTCTTTTTTTTTTTTTTTTAATAGACCATGGCTCATAGTGAAATAAATGAAACTTGATTTTACTTAGAAACATCATAAGCAGAGTTATTAACTGTAATGGCTGTCTTTTGTGAAGATGCATCACTAGAAAAAGCCAGACATCAGGCTCAGTTTCTAGAGCTTGTAGTAAATTCCTGGTAATAGAGTGGTTCTGGGCAAGAGATGAACATACACTATGATGAACATACGCAACAGCACAGTATAAATACATATAATCGGTTCTCATCTCTAGAATTTCTTCACAGATAAATATACAAAACCCCAGAAGATTATAGGGATCTAGAAATAAAATCTTTACTGCTAGTAATAATTCTTATCAAGCCCAAAGTACCCTTGACAAACAGTAGATAAAAGCCTCTGCAGGATGCATGACAAGACCAACAAAGCTATAGCACAGTTATATTGGTGTCTTAACAACATAGTGTGAGAGTTCTGCAAACAAACACCATATGGAAGAACAGAAATCTGTATTTAACCTAAAGCTGTCTAATTGCCTGGGTTTTAGATGAAAAGATCTTCCCAGCATCACAGAAACGATTCTTCTGTTGCCGAGCTTCAGAAATCTCACCCTAGGCTCCCTTCACTGCCAGTGGGAAGAGGCAATTCATAACCTAAATATTCTCTGTCATCTCCTAGAACAAGGCTCTCTTTCTTGATTATTCATGGTGCTTTGGCACAAGGTGGTTAGAAATGCAGATACACTGTCTAACACACAGAAAACATGTTGGATACTTCCATTAAGCAAGGAAATCATCTCACATTGAGCAATCAGGCATGTTCCCAGCTAACTAACATTTTGGAAACGTTTAGGTAAAATTAATTCAATCCGTAGTTAGCTTCTTTTAACCTCTAGATTAGGTACAGAAACTTCTTTTTCCTTTTTTTTTTTTCCTTTTTTTTTTCTTTTTCTTTTTTTAAAGTAAGAAAAAAGGTTCTTTTACCAGCCTGGAGATTGCAGAATACACAACAGCAGAGCAGAAAGCACACAGCATGTGGGTTGCTTAGGTACTGACACATTACAAAGGAGACTCTCAGTAAGTTTTCTTTATCATCATAAAGCAAACTTCTCCAAATAACTGTCAAGAGTGGGAAGCCTAATCCACAATGACTTAGTCATACTTTCAAATTAAAGGTAGGATGCCACACAGAAAGCAGTAAAAAGAATCACTCTTCTGGTACGTTTTCAGCCTTGGACAAAAAACAACACATCTTTCCAATTTTCAGGACAGGCTGACATGTCCTTAATGATTAGCAATTTTTCTTAATTCTCCACAGTGAGAACAAGGCTAACTAATTGTGTAAAAAAAAAAAAAATCTGAGCTAAGATCGCTACATTTATAGCAGTGATGGAAAAACAATCTTTCATAATATAGTCACTCTCTTCATCAACTAAATTAGAGGCAAACATGTCATGGCGTCAGCTTGTCAAAAGCCTCTTGCTACTGAAGATGCTACACCAGGAAGGTTGATTCTCCTAACAAAGTAGACAGACTGGATTCCCGTTTCTTTTGGTGACTTTTATATGGCTGAAGCAGGTTCTTTAAAGCTGCTGCACTGTGACCTTTTACTTTCAGCAGCTGTCTGCGAAAGGGCCTCCAACAAACAGTTCAGAACCAGGGCATGACATGGAAATAAGACTTCACAGCCTTGGGCTAGTGTGGCTCAGCACAGGATAAACATTTTTTTGTCTATCTTTCAGGGTTTATCTCTTTTATGACTCATGTTGAGTAATTGTTTCCACATCCCTTTCTGTCATAAGGGACAGGGAACATGCTCGTTCAAGACAAGAGCTTTACATGGAATTCAGGAGGAACGGGACACAATCTAGAGCTCTTGCTGCTAAGCCTTTGGTTGGACTGGCTTTGTTCTTCTCCCTTCCACCCTGCCCCTCAGTATTTTAGCCAACAGTCCAAGCTGGTGGTTGACTGTAGAAGGAACAGTCTATATGAGGGCTCTGAAAAGTGCAGTATAGCTGCTGGCAGTGATAAATGAGAGTTATAATTGATATATCTCATTCCAGTGTACATAAGCAAAATCATACACTGATAAGATAACATATAAAGAAAATGGCTGAATGCAATCTCATTCTTCATTCAGCAGATAGCAATCTCATTTCACTTTTGTTATTTAACATGAAACATAACCTTAGCTTGAGAAAAGAGGAATTTAAAATCTTCCCTTCAGAAGTTCTACCAAGAACAAGAGCCATTACACTTACATCATATGAAAACACACCATAAAGTGCAGTTCAAAAAGCCAGGGTACCGATGATAGGGTCTTATTTACATGTTTTACTGTTTTATTATGTACCTTGATTAAATCTTATCTCTTGATTCTATTATCATAATATGCCAGTTAAAGAAACAAACAATCTCCACCCCCAAATGATAGAGCGGGAGGGGAAAAAAAACACAAAGCCACAAGAAAAGCGTACCAGCAGCATCAAACCACTCGTACTGGAACTACAAGTTCTTCTGGTTCGTTAGCCAATACTAAGCTCGGTAGCAAAGGCAGATCTGATGATACGCAACAATGCTTTTTGTCAGCATGTGAAAGTCAATCACATACCATTTACAGCGGAACGGAAAGGTGGCTCAGGGAAGAGCTCCAGGTGCAGTCCGGGAGGCACTCCTGAAGCTGATGCTACAGGGCACCTGCAACCTCGCCACAGGTCCAGCTCAGCCTACAGTGAAATCCCGAGCGTCATCTCCCACCTACTGACCTCTCTGAAACTCTTCTTCTCCTTCCCTCCCCAAACCACAGCATGGCTTTTGTGGCCCTCACGTTCACACACAGGCTGGTAGACGTGGGGATGCTGAATATGAAGATGTTCAGGATTAGGAAGGAGAAGTGTTCGGTCCATCGGAGAGGAAATGACAGAGGATAGCAACTATCAACATACTCAGTTTTCAGTTTTTACAGATAGAATCACTCACTCTCTTTACAGAAATAAAAAAGCCATGACAAATCTGAAACCTGCAGTAACGCTCCTGCTTTTAGCGATTTCTGGAAGAAAAGCAAATCAACCTGGACAAATTCTCACAGGTTACCCTCCTGTAGTTTTCTGCTGATTACCACATTCCCCATCAGATTAGATGTCCAAACTCAAGATCAGATGTAGCACAATATAAATTCAATTACCTAGCAATACCTAGTTTGATTCCCCCAAAATACTACTGAGAAAAGAGCCTGAATCTAAAATAATCTGTGAAAGAAATGGGTGAGGGGAAAAGGAAATAAGAATAATTATTTTTACTCAATCTTTAATAAAAGAATATTCACTATATTTAGAGATGGGGAGATATCCTGATCTTTCAGTGAAAAAATTTGAGAAAAGGAAGCTTCCAAAGCAGCCTGACAGCTGTTCTGCAATGCACACTCAAGCACTCTGCCCAGATAGGTAATAGCTGTTTGCATGCTATTACTGATTAACCCATACAATATTCCACATGACATTTGCTCAGCTGAGGTGATTTTGGAGCAAATAACAAAGAGAATGAACAAAGCTAAAGGAATACAAGAGTAGTAGGTTAAAAGTCTTACTCCACATAAAAGTGCTTCTCTATGTCTACTTCTTTATCTTTTTTCCGATAATTTTTTTTTCAGTCTTTTCTGTGATACAGAATTGGCAGCATATGACATTTAGACAATAATTAATTTTTCAGCTAAGTCCAGCAGGTTTTGGTTACCCAGTTATCCATGCCTAAACTGATGCAATGCAGATGTACAAGTCAGTCCCTTTAATACCTACTTCATTAACAATAAGCTCTTTAGTGTGAAAGTAAAGGACTCCTCCCCCACATAACTATCTAATAAACTATCAAGGATTTTCAGAGCTTTCATATGAACGTGGAAATACTATCAGATGTGCTAGGCATGACTTCTTTTCTTGCTACAGTTCTTTTATATATGAGCACGGGGGTACAAGGCATCATCAGTTTAATGAAAGACAGGAAGAAACTATTCTATATCAAAGAGTAGTAAGAGGAAAACAAACAAAGTAAGTACATATGGAAATCAAGAGCAGTCATGGCAAATTTTTCTGCTCACAATACCCAGAAGTACCCTACTTTCTTACATTCCTAAAAAAACAAGAACAAAAACAAAGACCTAGAGAACTGCCTCATTAAAAATACTGTTTCTCTCTTGTTTTCCAGCTATTCTTTTTTTCTCCTTTTAACAATTTCATAATGCAAGACCATCACACCTATACTGCAACTAATCTTGCAAGACGGAACTATTTAAATCTGCCTAGACTTCCATTCTTTTTAGAGCTAAACAGGTCAAATGATATAAAGGGAAAACTTGACATGATGTAAAAAGTGAAGAGTTGAGTATGTATGGAGTTAAGCAGCCTGTCTATGGAAGGTTCACAGAGAGGATAACACCATCTTTTCTCACATACTAAAAAGTCCTCTCTTCCTTTTGCTAATACATATGAAATGAGAATACAAATAAAAAAAGGTGGGTCTGTTCCTGAACCTACATGTACCTATTACTGGACATAGATTTATCAAGACAACTGAGAAAGGCCAGTTTGGGTAGCTGAAATGGGAAAAAACAACTAATAGTTTAAGTTCATCAGAACTTTCAGTGACTATCTGAAAGGAGGCACTACAAAGCTTATTATAATATTTCAGAAATATGTCACCTTCGGTAAATCTACTTTGTTAAGAGTCACACGTTTATGGAAAAAAAAATTTTTAAAAATATCAAATATTTCTTTCCTATGGTGCATTTATGCCTTCAGAAGGAGACTTGTTCCTATGTAGAGATGCAGCCGAGTATCTGTCCCTAGGTGATACAGAATGAACCCCTTTAAAAGATTTTAATCTCTAACAGAAATTTTAAAAATAACATGCATTCAAAGGAGAAGGAAAGAGAGCACATAAGGCGAGGAAAGTGCTCAGAGTGATGATAGGCTGACAGACCGCAACATCTATCTTCACCTTGAGGGACGTGTAAAGAGAAATTAGAGTGTGTACACTCAATGTGTTTTTGGAGTTGATCCCTCTACAAATGTCATGCTCAATTGCAGTAGGTATTTATATACATTAGTGGTGAGGCACTGCAATGAGCAAGTACTGTACAAGTTATTATGCCTGTATTGTGCTATCTATTTTTGTTATCCTATGCAGCTTTAGAAATGGCAAAATGGCGAATACCGTCTGTGACAAACCAGCTGGATAGACATACACAGAGCCTAATTTAGTGAGAGTCCCACAAACTGCAAATAAGAGAAAAGTGTTCCATTCATTAAAAGAAGAGGCTGGAAGTTTCACTAAAATGTGGAGTAGGGTCATCAAAATTAGTAGCTTCCTTTGTTTAAGAATACAGGGGACTGAATCAGCCATCCCTCTACGTTCTACGACACCGTTAGAATCCCATCTTCATTTGCTTGTGAACAATAAAATTAGACAAATGATAAAAATTATAGAGCGTTTCAGAAAATAGTATGCTTATCAAGTTCAATCTCTTTTTTAATGAGTAGAATAGAACTGGGAGGAAAAGCAAAGCAGCAGTGTAATATACTTGTGAACTACATAATTGTAACAATTTTGATGGGTGCTTTCACGGTGCTGAGACACTCAGATGAAAAGTCCTGTTGGAAATGTGTGATCATTGTCATTTTACTATCCACAGATAGTAAAATACAAAAATACAGCATAACGTTAAAGATGTATTTACATAGTGGGGAATCCGTTAAACAGAAGCATAAAGACACAGGTGGACCCTCGGCATTAAAATACTGCATTGAAATCCTGGTATCAAATGCTTACGAACAGTTGGTTAATACGGTTAGTAAATGGAACAACTCCAAAGCAACTGTAAAAACATGTGAGAAGATACATACTTACGTGCACACATATTGTGTGAGCACCATTTTTAAGCAGCTAAACTCTTAAATACTAAATGCATTAACCACTGCCACTAAATTTCAGCTTCCCACCATTACTTCTTAATCCAAATAACGTTAATAAGCATCAAAATACATCCATTCTTGGGCCAGTGAATTAAACTTATATGTATTTGTTTACACTAATAAGTAATTTGTAATATTTTTCACCTACATTATATCATTTTGTAATCTTTTTGAGAAAACACTTTTAAATCTATAATTATTGTAGTAACTCAGTGTCGCTTTATGAAAATGGGTATATTGTCTTCCTTCCTTCCTTTCCCGACGCTTTAGCTGACGCTGAAGCTCCGAGATATACATCTGATTTCTTCTTGTGCCAATGGAATTGGCAAGGGTCTTTGTGTTATTAATAACAATCAGAAAAAGAATTTTCTCAAGTACTTATATAGTGATAAAAAAGGGACTTGCTAGATTAATTCTGCAGAGACACCTTGCAGAGCACATCCTGGCTTCCAGAAGCCTCAGCCACACTATGTAGCAGTTGTTAGGGGTGAAGAAATCTAGTTACTTCAAACTGGCAAAAGCACGGTAATAAAAAATTTGAACACTGGGGTTATGGTTTGCTCCACCTGGCTCAAAAATGAATTAAAATAAGTTCATCATGTCCCTTGATTTCTGTAAACTGTGGTAAAATCAATAACTGAGCCTTTCAGATTTACCCTTAGGATTGTTCTTTTAATATCAGTAAATGCAATGCATATTTAGTGGTTGCTCAAAGTCAAGGTCAGCTAATATTGTGCACTCTGAAAACCTAAGCTTCGGGGAGACAGACAGGGTAAGGGATGGAGGAATGTCAACAATTTAAATACTCGGTGGATGTGCACAGTACAGTCATTCTGAAGGGCACCAAGCTTTCCTTCCCTTGCGTACCCATCAGTATCCTTAAATTGAACTTCTCATAGACAGCCAATATCACAGTTGCACAGCTCATACTTTCATTAGCAAGTATTAATAGTTGCACCCATTCATGACAGAGGTGGGACTGGTATACCAGAAAGAATCTACTGGAGTTGTCTCTCCTCTGTTTGGTTTGGTAGTCTGTTTGTTTGTTTTAAAGAAAAGAATGAATGGTTTAGTTGGGTGAAATTTTTAGAGCTTAAAAGTCTGGGTGATTTTAGGGTGCTTACTGAAAACAGGGAGACCTAGGAAGGACCACCAAGAAGCTCTAGCCAGTTCAGACCCTGTCACACCCTGCAGATGAAACAGTGAAAATAAACTGTCTTCTGACAAGTATGGAACAAAAAAACCCAACCAACCAACCAAAATATTGAAGACAAAAATAACCCCTCCTATTCCTAGGAAAAACCTACCCAAAAGACTTGGCTGACATACTCATAAGAAGGGAAAAGAGCATTTCCTTCGCAGACAGCGTAAACCACAATGGAACATAAAAGAAACTGATCTCTAATACATTCCCTAAAGCTCACCACCAGACCCAACATTAAGGTACCAGTAAGTGACCAACCTAATGATTTTGCACAGTTGCAGCGTAACATCTACAGGATGTTGACAATATTGCACTATTTATCTTTAGTCACAGCGCTGAGTTGTTCTTTAGGCTCAGAATAGAAAACATTACAGATACTGAACAAGGTTTGACTGAGGTTTTAAATGCCGTCATGCCACGATGAATTCCATGGTCTGTGGCATCGCTTTACAGTCCAGCTCAGGGGGAACAAAGCCTTGTTGGGACATCATAAATATCACAGTTCAAGAAAATGGCTTAAAAATGCTCTACTAACATTAGGCAGGACTGGAATTAACCACACTCCTAATTTTAGACCATGTTCTGCAGCCTTCAGCTAAGCTGTGTCCTACGTCAAAGTAATTCCCATCTAACGTACAACAAAGCAACCATGGGTCAGAGTGGCAAATCTGAGCCTTCCACTCCAAGCACCTTCCTTCTCCCTGTGACAATCCTCAGGTGAATCCCGATTCTGCCCCATACTGCAAACTAACAGCGGCAATGTCCTGAGGCGACAGCTGTCAATAGCTAAGCTCTCACCACACCAGCCACTGGGGTTAATTAATAGCTCTTCTTTAGACTGCCGATGTGTTGAAGTTCAACACTCTTGGCTGGCTTGTTCACAGTTATGAAATCTCAAGCTGGTAACAGAAAAAGATTCACTGCAATGGTGATGAATTAGTTTAAGTTGCAGATGAGCTTGCCTCATTCCTACCCTTTTTTTAATAAAGCAGAGCCTTTTGTGTGTGTGCCTTATCATATACATTTTATGCACTTTAAATTCTTATTTATTGCAGGTGTTTTATAGCAATGGTATTTCTGGATTTATGCAGCAGCTTCACTTCAAGACTACAAAATTAATTGGAAAAATTGTATTACTTTTACGATAACATAGTGGGGAAAAAATATGAAAAATCTGAAATTGCTGTAAACAATTTGATTGGTAGGTTTTATTCTGTTGCAAAGCCTGATCTGAAAATATTTCAAGCCGCTCCATCTAGGAGAGAGGTATTGAAGTTTAACACCGCAGTCTCACAATACGAGGGATTTGTTAGACAAGTGAACTGATACATACGGCAACTGTGATCTGCTGAAGGAGAGGGAAGACCAGGACCCAGAAGATGTACCCAAGAAGCCCTGAGCTAGCGTTTAACAATGCTCTCTCCTAAACCGCCCGGATAATAGCGCTAATAGTCACAACTCCACCAGGGATTAACAGCTCATTCCAAGCAGATTTCCAAAGCACATGCTTATGTCCATACTGACAGCTTGCATTCAGGAAAAAATGCTCTTAGCTTTGGAAAGGTAGTCGGGTTGGACGTCAAATACTACATTAATTATCTGATCAGTGAGTAAATAAGACAATTTTCATCTGCAGTTTTGCTGCTGTGGTCAGCAAAAAGCTTTCAATTATTTGACCTATTGCAAACAAACGGGCAATCTCTATTTATTTTTCCTCAAAACCATGATAGTTTTAATTAAAATTTATGCTAACGTTCCAAGAACTATGTACTCTGAGTTGAAGTAGTATCTAACCTAGCGGGGGCTGTGACTGCCCCATACGGGGCAAATGAGGAAAAGGGGCAGGGGAGAAAAGAAGGGGCTGGGTGTTAAAGCATTTTTGCATTATTAAGAATTAATTAGGCAGTTTTAAAAGATGGGGAAGTGATAAAGCAGCAACTGGGGGCGTGGGGGGGAGAGGGAAGAAGCTAAGACATAGGCAACAATGAACGCTCCCTCCCGCCACAGAAACACAACAATGAAAACAAACAGGGGTCTTTGGAAGGGAAGTAAAACTAATAAAGGCAGTGGTGAAAGAGCTATATAAAAGGCAGATATACCAGCGTCACATAATAGAATGGCAATTAGCCAGTAACTTAAAGACAAAAGTCTCACATCAAAAGGAAGAGGATTTAAAAAACATGTATTATCTTGCTTCCCAGCCCTCTTGCAACCAGGGCATTGACCCCGCAACAGGATCCTGATGGCTGGATGCAGTTCAGTGGGGTGAGCAAAGTTGGGGGCCGAGCTAATAAATTATGCAAGCGAGAGAAACTGTGTTATAGGTTGTGGCTAGCTTAGATCCATGAGGGATCCCAAGCAAATATGAACAAGACGACTGCGTACCTCAAGGGGGAAGGCTGACACCGCAACTCTGCAACTGTATTTCACATCCAGTTCTATCTCCCATTTCAGAAATACCGGGCAGCTGAGGACCACCAAGTTACTAAGCAAGCAGTCCGAAGGGGCACAGGAAAACCTGAACTTGGTCATTTTCTGGTTTTGACTGCCAAATCATGATGCTCCCTCACTGTAAGGATTTATTTTTTTATTATGATGATGATGATGATACTGATAACCATTATGAAAAAATTATATTTCAAAAGCCTGGAGCAACACACTAGATTTCGAGATTATTTCATACTTGGAAGTTGTTTAACAAAATGCAAAGTGGTCTTGAAAGCATCGTAACTAAATTTTTACTGGAACTCACCAAGATAAGCACTTCACTATTTAATACATAATCAAAACACAGAAAGGAAAGATGAAAACATGCATAAAGCCAATCCTCACGGATCAACACCAACTCACATTAGGTTCTTCAGGAACGTAAGACAACTGACAGACTGTGCTCTGATTTTTGTATTTTACTCACTGGCTCAAATTCAGATTGTACCTCCCTGTCAAGGCTCTCGCAGGTAATTAGCAGTAAGGAAATAACGGCCTTCAAAGTCTGTGTTTATTATTGTTTTATTCCAACTAAACATAATACTTGGCAAAAACAGAGGACTCCTCCTCTTCCTTCCAGCACTTTTTCCTCCTTCCTGTCCCCTTCTCTCCCTCCAAAACCTTTAAGCCAGAGCCTCTGTAGTCAGTGGACCCATTAAATAAATGAGGGCAAGCCTCTGCGCAACGTCTCCCTTGTGAAGACTTTCATTTGCCCTGCCTGCTTAGCTGGAGAGGCGGCTTTTTGTCCTTCACTGCAGATTCTGCATTTGCTTCTTGGTTTTGTGAAGCCGAAGTCCCCATTCCCTTTAAGCAATATCGCTGCCATTTACTGTCATACTCTGATAAACTGGGGGACTTGTCAAAATGTATTCCAGCAGCCCCCAGCCTCAAACCCAAAATGTTCAGGAAAACCGCTGTGGATATACTTCCCATGAACGAAAGAGTTAATCCAAAAGACCTCTAATAATGCGTAACTGCAATTAATGTGAAGGTTGCTAACAGAAACAGAAGAGGACAGATGTTGAATTTTAAATCTATTTGGGAGCAACCCACTTTTACACCATGTGGAAGAACGGCAAAGAGTTTTCAACGGGCTTTTCATGTATAGGCCCTGAGGTAATACCATAATGTATTGTTTCCATTTCCAAAGGATGTAACTTTCTTACTAAAAAAAAACAAAAGCAAAAAAACGTAAAGGGAGGAGATGTTCCTTATAAAAAGGGAGGGTTGCATACCTTATCTGCCTTCCTATGACACCGCTGACATCAACAGCGAAGGCATGACTACAGTGCTAGTGTTTTGGTGTGGTTTTTTCCTTCTCCATTAGTTTTATAAGATTGGCTAGGATTTACACAAAAGGTTGTTGATCACCTAAGGCGAATAGCGCGATCAAATAGATTAAATTAAAAGCAACCAGCCTCAACAAGCAAGACAGAGAAGGCGGATTCTATGAATGACATACTCGCTGCTCTACCTGCAGACTGTAAATCATCGCAGGCTCGCTCGACAGTGCCAGACACAGGCAGATCGGCACTAAAACATCGGGAGTCAAAACACCGGGTTTTTTCCGAACAATTAGCCTCTTGGAAGCGGAGAGCAAGGGGGGTTTTTTTGCACGATTCCCCCCCCACCCCCATCCCCCTCTTTCATATTCAAACACTCGGGGCAAGGCAATTTGACACTGGTTTCTGTAACAAACCTGGTCAGGCAGGATTTCTCACACGCCCTGCACAAAAGGCTAACCTCGCACAAAGTACTTACTGGAGATTTACGTCAAGGTTGAGTGAACTGCAGCCAGGGAACTGAGCTCCAAACACTGTGTGAAAGGCTCTGGTGCTAATCACTAAACCACTGGGTTAGCTGGAGAGGAATTAAGGCAAGGGGAGGGGGGGGACACGCGATACAGCAAACAAATAAAAAATACACTTGGTAGCGTATCATTTCCAATATTCAGCTACAATCTTAGCAGGAGAAAAAAAGTTAATCACTTGTAATTGAAAATTTCCTCGAGTTATCAAAATATTGAAATAGCTATACTAATAAAAAAAAAAATCACCTTCACTACTCAAAGGAAGGAATGGTGGTCACTGCCAGGATTGGTTTCCTTATTTCCTTTTTTTCAACTTTTAGTTCGTATTCCCAATGGTATATTAAGGGATGACTAGGCGATGCCGTTACTCATACGTTGATCTCAGTTGTTGCTGCTGGAGATACCTTTCAGGGAGACTCCCGTGTTGGATTTAGATGCAACTGTCAGAGGTGAGCTCTAGGAGATAAGCACCCAGAATAAAGTGACTGACAAGTACTGACAGACCTTGTCCAGGCTATAATGGCAGGACCTTGTTAGAACATATTAACTAACTTGTTCTGTCCATCCAGCGTAGACAAGCCCCGCCGTTGTGTCTAAGTGTGAATTAATGTATGAAGTGTTTTCAGCACATACTGCCTTGTGTTCACTGCATTTGAAGAACTAGCTAGCCTTTTCTATCACTGTATCTTTGCAGTCTAGATTAGATGTGTTTTTTACAGTTAAAACAGTGTATTACACAATTGGTTCAGCTGAAATGAATTCCAAGGAGAACTCAGATGTTCCCCAGACCTGCTCTTTGGCCGTCCTTTGTCCAAAAGTGAGCTCACATTCATCTGAAAGTCCTTTTTTCCTCATCTAAAAAGTGGAAGACATTTAAATATTCCTTAGTAAAACAGGGTAAGAAGGAATAATCCAAAAACTACATAGTCTTTTAATCTTAAATGCTGCAAGGATCTACGATAAAGCTGTACTGAGATGCACACATTGCAGTTTTTGCAAGCGATGCACAGGTCACCTTCCTCGCGAGGGCCACAGCCACCAGACCCTTCTCACCCCGCAGAGTCCCGCCGTTCCCTCTGCCGGCTTACAGTGGATGGGAAGGTAAACTTTGTTTCCTCCACTGTGATACACTGCTGCACTAAATTTGACCTACTGCTTGTTTTGCAAATGTTTTAACATGTTGTTAAAATTGCCATCATTTAATAAAACAGTATGTTTATTTATTACATAGACACTGTATATGCACTTAATCGATTCAGTTGCTCAAGTAACTTTATTCCACCTGATCTATCCTCGCTCCACAATACAAAGGCAACAAGCAACTGCGAAGCAGTTTTCCAGCTTACTGTAAACTTCAGGAGAGAAAGGGAACTAGAAACTGAGATAAGTAATATTAGTCATCAATGTTTAAAAAAAAAAAAAAAAAACAAACCACACACATAAATTCATGTATTATTTAAGAAATCAAAGTTACCACTTTGTAACTGCTGTTATAAAGATGGAAATGTTAAGAAAGACTTTCTTCATATTGCTGCAAGAATCCCAGCTGCTGAGCATTTACTGCTGCCCTGTAAAATTGGGGTGGAGAAATTCCCTGCTGCAATAAAAATGTCCATAAACCCATAAACAAGAGACACATCAGTTCTTTAAAGAAAAAAGAGAGATACCATTAGGACAGCCTTTCATCCTTAGTGTGTCTGAAGGGCTTAAGACACACTTTGCTGCCTAAATATAATCAGCAACATTACCACACTAGTACCCTCAACAAGTTTTGAAGTGATGT
Source organism: Burhinus oedicnemus (assembly GCA_008921705.1). NCBI lineage: Eukaryota > Metazoa > Chordata > Aves > Charadriiformes > Burhinidae > Burhinus > Burhinus oedicnemus. Next base: position 435,092 of record VFFE01008050.1, on the reverse strand, counting down.
ATGACCTTTAAAAAAAGATCTTTTTGTGAAACAGTATTTGTTAGTTGTGTTGGGAAACACAAAAGAACAAATTGCAAGGGAAACTATTACAGATTGTTCAGTGGTGAAGAGGTTAAATCAACTTTTAAAAAGCAGCCAATCATGCAATTCAACAATAAAATAATTTTGAAACATCCAAAAATTACCATCTGAGCATATCTGGGAAATTCAACACGATGGGATCTTACTGGAGTTGGTGATCATTTTCAATGTGACTAGGTCCTTTTCAGTACAATGAGGGTTCTGCTTCTTTACTTGTTTATTTATGATTTTTTTTTTTTTTTTACAGACTTCTTATGACCATGAACCAATCCTTAACGCCTCTACTTTCCTCTGCACGCATAGCACAGTGCAGCACCCATCACAATATCCTTGATAGCTTTCCTTTGCAAAAACCCTGCCTGTTTGCTAATGCCTGGTGCAGAATGAAGACAAAACACTTCTTTTGCAAGCATCTCAAAAAACAGGTGGTTTTGCTTGTTTTAATTTGTCTTTGAATGACTGGCGCTTGGGGGCCGGATAAGCTTAGGAGACCTTTGAACAGAAAGCAGTGTAGAAAGGTGTTACACGCTTGTAACAGAAGGTTTAGAAAAGCATCTGTAATGGACATCATAGGCTGGCTTCTCTTTTTTTTTTTTGGATCATCTTCAGGCAAGCTTTGGCATTTTGTAGAATTGCCTCACTTAAAAACACTTCTTTGTATTAGCATAACTGAGTGTGAAATGATCTAGAGCAACATGGACTTGCACATTTGAATTTACTCACCTGCTTTTTGCCTGTAGGATTCTTCACACTAGAATTCCCCCAAACGTAACACACAGAGAGTTACAGTGGGTCATTAATGTCACCCAACTTCCGTCACCTAACTTACAGGCCTAAATTAAGGAAGTATTCTCCCCAGGCTTGCCAAATTATTGGTCAAGGTAAAGAGAAATTATTTGAGAAGGCAGATATGCTTCTGCTTTGATTTGCATTCTGGAGGTACCTCTCTCTCTTCACTCGTTGTGGAAGGAGCCTAAGAAAATGACCTTCTTTCTTAAGCATCTCATTTAGGTTCCTATTAGGTGATAAAAAGATTTCTGTATTCTCAGTGCCTCCAGCTCAAGACTTTTGCCCACTCTTCCCTCCACTCTGTCACAGCTATTGTATGTAAGAAAGGTTACTGAATCATAAGAATCCAGTTATGCAGCTCTTTTTCTTCCTCTTTGAAGAAATCTGTTCTTTTTCAACAGTTATCCACGCCCATCGCTTAATCGTGAGCAATTAATAACGCTCCACAAACCTGGTTTCAAAACTCCGAATTACAGCATATACCAAGCACAGTTCCCAGAAATTCATCCCACATATCCCAGTAACTGCAAGGTGTAGGTCATCTAAATGAGGTCGTGAAAAAAGTACAGAGGGGCTGAACAGGAGCGGGGAAACCCACATACAACCTTTATCCTATTGACAGTGGTAGGGGAGCAAGAGATCAGTCTAAGACATACCTTAGTAAATCAGTGAAAGGCCTTTAAATTCAAATACATTGTCCAATGCCCAATCCAGATGCTTTCTTTCACAGCCCTTGTGTATAAGAGAATGACTTTCACATGGACACAAGGGAAAAATCATTTAACAACTGGTAACACTGCACACTTTAGTCCCATGAAATATGCTACGCCGTGGCCTTTTATTGCTGCTATATTCACATAACCTGTTAGATAAATCGAAGTTTGTGACCCTGGAAGGTCATTCCTACCAATGATAATGAGAAAAAACATGATAAACTGTTTTTCAGTTTTTGAACTTTGTGTAATGGTGCTTCATTTCTTGATTTCTCAGTTGCTGTTTTAAATGAACACCGCTGAATATTTAACAGGAATCACCAAGAATGTTAGGTCAGAGTTTGCATTTCTGGATTTAAACAGCTGACTAAGGTATAAAGGGTAGCAAATACTGATAATCACTCAAGGCCTCCTGTAACTTAAAATGGACATTAGCAGATTATTTACTACACTTTGAGATGGATTTCACAGATTCAGAAGGAACAAAGGCAAGTATGCTAAGAGTGAGAGGTATAAAGAAATAAAGTACTAAAAGCTTTTTTGAGATGCAAAAAAAATTCTATACTGTAAAACTATAGACAGAGCTGCTTGGGCCACTTTTCCTAGTTAATTCTTTAACTTCTCAGCGACACGCTTTCTCTTCACATCCCTTATTCCCTTATCTGTCCTGGCTCTCTTACAGGCTGGGCCTTCCTGACTTTCCAATAGTCAGCCCAAGCAAGAGGAAAACACTCCTTTCCCATACATACACACACCTCATGTCTTATCCAAATAAGTTCATTAACTTTTCCTTTTCACCTCACTCCCTTTTTCTGCTTCACAAATATCCTTTCATTCCTCTGATTTTAGTTTTATCTTACAAAGCCATCAGTTTAGCGTGTCTTTAAATATACTGCCAGAGAATGACTATCCCTCTGCTCTACGCAAAGACTAGTACCAAAAAAACAGCTTTCATCTTCAACGGCCTTACACTATTCCCTTTTTAAAGGAATGTCACCCTAGAAATTTAGACACATATGTAAACCAAGAAAAAATAAAATTCTTAATAAATAAAACTGTAATTATTCCATGAAATAATATTTTAAGTTTTAGCTAGAACCTCCCCCTTGCCTTCTTGATTAAAGCCCTATTAGTATTTCCCATTAACTGACAAATTACATTTTGGAGACAGAAGACTCATTAACTGCAGATAAGCCAAAGTTTTGCTTCTTACCTCCAGTGATAAGGCTGCCGTTCGGACAAAGCAGAAGCAGGCACTCCTTTTTCTTTTTATCACCTCCTGTAATTGCTGTGCGGTGGTGTATGTGTCTAGGCTTCCTTCACTTACTGGAGACAAAGTCAATACAATGAATGGCCAAAAAGCATACAATGCTCTGACGATGCATATGGTTTTTTGGATGAGGTAACTCACTTTTTGTACTTCACAACCGTGTTGTTTATATTTGCATTGGCTCCAAGAATCCTAGACAGATAACTCAGGCGCAGACACCTCCATCACAATTAGATGAGACAAGTCCTGCCCTGAAAGTCCATGGGATGGGGTAACTTCAGGGAGGGTATTTTTCGTAAGATCTGGGGATCATTTCCTAGAGCAGGAGTCCCAGTCAAAGCCAAAACTCTCATTTATTTCACTGAAATCAGGTCCAGGTCAAATGGGGTAATAAAATAATATGGGGTAACAGTCCCAGAGAGACTTTTTGACCTGGTGCCTCTGGAATGAGACCAGCTTGGCACATGGGAAGAAAGAGAGGGCTCTTCTGTCATATTTCAATGTAAGAGTGATTGAAAATGACATTCAAAGTTAATGCCCTGTTTCAGTGTTAGGGCCGCAAATCTATTCTGCCTTTCTATTTAGTTAAAATTTTCTACGCCTGAAAGCAAGTTGCTGGATTTCTGAACACTACAACATATTTCATGTTCTGAACTTTTGAATTCATATTGCAGCTTAAACTTCGATGTATGTCAAACACAAGATGTCAGGCACATTCAGTGCAGTTCTCCGCATGCACATAGCCCTGTTCTGGCTTTCACCTTCTAAGTGGGAACCTGTCATCTGCAGTGAAAGCCCTATCTTCTAAACGCAATTTATAGTTCCCGGGCCACGTTCAGACAGCTTCCTCAGAGAACTCCATCTGTTTTGAAGCTGTGATATGCTTTTTTTTTTGTGCTGCTATCATTATATTCTTTTTCCCAGCAACTTCATAAACTCTCTTAATGTGTCCTTTCTATCCCTTTTGTAGTCAGAATGTCACATAGCCCTTCAAGTTTCAAATGATGGTAACGTTAGTTAAAAAAAGTCAAATTTCACACAGAAGAAGAATAAAAAGCTCATCCATTTTCCTTGCCATCTACAAAGCTAAATCAATGGTCCTAAAATATCTAATTTAATATTTCAACAAAAATGGGACATAATTTTCATTCTTTTTTGTACAGCTTTGCATTGGCACAACTGCCAGCATATTTCAGCCATTTGTGTTTCCAGTATTATTAATGGAGGGTAACTCAAATCTTTCAACAGTTTCTCCTGGAACAGGATGTGAAGCAGGTTATTCATTCCACACATACTAACAAGAGAGTGCCATAGCTACGCTAGTCATGGTAGAGTTCTCCAGAAGATCCTAACAGAGGAGAAAAGGCATACCTTTTAACTTTCCCTTTGGAAACATCATTTACTTTAACATGTTTACAGCACACTTTCATATCTAAAAATCTCTATAAAAAAATAATTATATCAGGTGGTGAAATAGATGCTGTTCAAGTCACCAAGTTTGTATATTTTGATGATAATGGTTTATAAAGCATATTCATAATTTTTGTCCATTATTTAAACAGTTCAGAAAGAAGAAATGGTAGGCCAAAAGGTTGGACAACTCATTGCCAGCTACTGGAAACAACCCTCACTGTACAACTGTGGTATGACTAGAAACCAGGACCAGCTGAAGCGCTTTTGACAATAGCAAGACAATGAATATGGTTCCATTTCAAAAAATCCTAAGGAAAATCCATACTTTTTGATAATTCTGTCCTGCCTACGGACACCATCAGAGCTTTGAAAACTTGGCTGATCTCCAGACAGAGCCTTCCTGGTTTAGCAGGAGAACAGAGCAGTAGTGGCAGCACAAGTATGATTCAGTGAAGGCACTGACAGGCATATCCAAAAAACATGACAAATGTGATACTTGAATAACTTGTGTGGAGAGGACATAAGTGCTAAAGGCCACCTGAATCCATTGAGGGCACTCTACAGTCTGCAAATAGGCCATAAAACCAGTAACATTTTCCTCCACATAAAAACAGCTTTTACATCTACAGAAGGACCTCAGCAACTTCACCTGAGAGTTCTGATTTCTTCACACTTTAAAAATGCCAAAAATAAATAGCATTTTCTCGTCGGGATTCAGTTAAGCAATGCTGAACAGGATGGTCAGTGATAAAGTGATAGTGGAGAAAGCACAAACCTCTCAAATTTCCTTCCCGTTGCTGCTGTGTTTCCATTAGCTGCATCAATGTCTCTACAGCCTCTTAACTGAACTACGTAAGTTCACTCATATAAATATGGCACTATATATATAGCCAAGGGGTTTTTATATAACATACGGGTATATTCTGGGATTATATAGAGCTGGGAATACCACACAGTTATGCCTTTGCACAGTACAAAGAGAAACCTCAAGACGAACAGGAATTGGTCAGGCTGAAATAACCTTTCTGACATTTCTCAAAGGGCAAATACAACTGTGGAGTTTTTCTTTCTCCGTCTAGAGAGATATTATAAATATATCTGAGAAGGCAGGGACTAATCTCTTACACACACCCTCAATTCAGTCCATCCCCTCTCTCCTTTGACACTGACTACAGACTTCTTAGTCATTTCAGTAAGTTTACATTTTTTCTCAGTTATTTCTAACAAACCACAGTTACATGGCAGGGAGATGAAAGGTTGAGCAAGACTCTCAGGGCTCATGAGTAAAGTCCCTAACAAGGCCCAGCTGATCTACAGACAGACACACGAAGATATCAACCATGTGCTGAAAATAAACAGTTGCAGTCAATTCTCTTGTGCCAGGGAAGGGGGCAATAGCAAGCTGGCAACGTCTGAGCCGCGAGAACGACCCTGCCACTTCTCTGGATCTGTGTTAGTCCGGTGATGGGAGTACGTTCTTTATACAGTCCCAGCTCTCATGTCTATCTGCTGTTCTCACCATCTTGACCTGACATGAATGGTTTTGAAACCATTTGTTCATTCACGTCAGCAGTGCGATAGTATCACAGTAAGGCAGTTTGGTCTGCAAAAGAACAGCTCTGATACACAAGAGGTAAGTGTATAGTAGACATACAAAATTTTAGCTATTTTTTATAAACTTTTCTGCTTCTGAACTACCTCATACCCAATGTTCCCAAAGCAATTTGCTAATATTCATAAAACTCAATGTTCCCTGGAAGCTACTATATAATACAAATATGCATCAACAGAAGCACAAAGGAAATTTGCCGTTGTTCCAAATCACACAGCCTGTCTGAGAGAAGGGATCCTGGCACCTCCTCCCCTATGGATCGCACTCTCGCCTCCCTCCCGGGCAGTTCACCAAGCGACATCACGGACTTCGGAACATTCACCTGTGAAGAGCCGCTTAATACCCTGAGGTGAGTGTGCCCAGCAACAGCAAGTCTACCAGTTGCTGGTAGGCAACATCAGACTAAGTATCTGCTATCCTCCCGGCTATCGTGAAGCAGTATTTTCTTAGTGGTAGTTTGACTCAGTTGCTGCAGTCGACATACTCGAACAGAATGCTATAAACACCTATATTTTATCAATTGTAATATGTTACAAAGCATTATAAACATGGGGACTGTCAGGTACCATACAGCATAAGTCCTTATTAAAACAGAACAAAACAAAACAAAAAACTTTAAAAGGATAAAATTACTCTGGACCTATACTTCCCAGAGTATGATATAAATATTAACATTTACCATCAGGAAACCATAGACTCCTGATGTTTTCAATGAAATAAAACCAGAACAAAAACCAACAGGCCCATCGATGCAAAATAGATCTAGACTTACTGTGCTGGAACATGGCGCAGAAACACAACACAAGGACAGACTGAGCTTATCGGATGCAGCTTAAGCCATAAAAAGCGGAGGGGAAGCATGTGGCAAACCATACAGCAATGGTACTACTAATGGTACTACTTGTTGTAGCTTAATGCTTTCCATAAGCTATCGCAGCAGCACTCCATTTACCTAAGCGTCATCAATACTATCTGAATTTTCCTCTTACTTTTGTAGATATTTTGCTGTCACAGACATCAGTTCCTACAAGTACATCTGCAACAAATGTCCATCTGTTAAAACGTTGCTACTGTTGCAATAGCTTTCTGCACAGAGTAAAGTCCAAATGTAAAATGGTAGTTAACTCTACATTGTGGAAAACTTGTTATTTATGTCACTGTTTAGATTTTTCAAATGAAACCCTACATAACCACACTCAGGAAAGAGAAGGCCGCGTGTGTTAATAGGTATCTGCACTGTTCACAGATTTTGCAGGTCATTACAAGGAACATCAATTTTCAGAAAAACAAAGATATTTACAGAAGAGAAAACACTATATTGGACGACTAATGATTTTCCATATTACTTTCACTTCAAGCACGTACATTCTTTACATCCTGCACTTCGGGCAAGTCAATAATCCAACTGCTGCAGAAAAAAAAAAGGGCTTGTCTTATTTAAAAGAAAATCAACAATTCAGTCACAACTTTTACGAAGACCTAACTCATGTTTAAGAACATAGCTTATCAATATTTTTAGCATTATCTGTTCAAAATGAATCACTGAAATCAATGAAAAATAAAACACTTGTCAATATGCATAAAAAATAGAGAACTAGGGCTGAAATGAGTATTTATTATTATTATTTAAGTAAGCAAAGTTCTATGTATTTGAGCACTGATTGAGAATGTGTTTTATTACCTACGAAAGCAACATTCCTATTGAGACGCTGCTGCATTTGCTACTTGATATGTCACTTTGAAACAGAGAAACTCTAAATGCTTCAGGAAAATGGACAAACACGTAAGAAGCATTAACTAAAAGAACAAACAATTAAACTTCCATCATGGACTAAGTATTATTATTATTTCCACAGATAACCGGGGCCTATATGCTGAAACAAGAAGTCTCTACAGTTTCAGGAAGCAAATCTTCCAACTCGGACACGCTGCAGCTTCCCAAAGGCAAGCAGCGAGGCATCGCACCCCGCCGGAGGACGAGCCCCCACGCCACAGCGCCACAGCTCCGGCAGCCCACGCCGTGGCCCCCGGACTGGTCCTGCTGCGGAGAGGCAGAGAAACCTCTCTGCACCTCCAGCTCCGTCACCGCCGGGCGAAACAGCTATCGCCAGCACAGCTAAGTCTTGGCAAAGAGTCGGGGGACAAACTCTGTCGGCACAAACCACCGGGGCTGGTGAGGGAAGACTCTTACAGGGAAAAACCCAGAAAGCTCAAGTACTCATTTTCCCCTAAGCAGAAAAGTTTTGGTGGGTTTGTCTGTTTTTATGTTGGGAATTGTATTGTTTTTCCTGGCCTCTAGCCTGTGTTTCAGGAGGAAAAGAGAAATTTTGACTAAAAGAAAATGCAATTTTAATTAACTCTGTTAGCAACATTTCAGGTTTTTCTCTTTTCCGAGCGAAAGAATATGCTCATTCCCATTTCATACAATACTGTAGTTATCAATGTATTTTTTTTTCAGGTTTAAAGTGGGTTATTTTCTAACTACATTATTTATAGGTTCAAATGATTCTGGATATTTGGTAAACAAAAAAAAAAATCATAATTATGAGATTGAAAGCAGATGCAGGTCAATGCAATGTAACACTTTACATAACAATCAATAAAAATGTCAATACAAACAACTACTAAAGGCACCATATGACATTCCAATGGGGGGAAAAAAAAAAAAATCTTAATTTTCTACTTAGACGCCTTGCTTCCTTTATCAGCAGATGGCAAGCAAATTACTAGTTCAATCCATATGTCTGTATCTGATAGACAGCGTTTTACAAGTCTGAAATTAGTTTGAAACATTTTGATGTTGGCCAGACTACAGAGGAAAACAGGATAACTTTGTCTATTAATGAAAAGTTGGTTTTGTCATAACAAATACTTCCACAAGCTACTACCCATCCAGACTCATTCAGTCGCTAATGGAATTTGTACCCAAAGACATAATCTGTGTTTAACAGACTAACAATTTGTAGTTTCATCCATTCTGTTCTTCTGCTGTGCTCCAACATGTCTCCTTCCACCAGCTGAGGTTTACTTAGTGGTGCTGATGAAAGCAAGCAAGGCCATGAGAATATTTTGGGTAGGAAGGATATCAGATCGTTAGGGCCATTTATGTGCGTGCTATTAGGCGTTCGAGAGAGAACCTGTCAGAGCAAAGCCCATGCAGACCAGCACCCTGGATCCAACCGTGGCAAAGTGCAGGCGCTGAGGAGAGGAGATTTAGACAATTTTGCTTAATCTCTCCCCATCAGGAAGCCTCCATTTGCGATGTAGACAATGTGTATTTTAGGAAAGGCAAATCAGAAAGCCTAGACAGTTCTTATAACAGAATGAATGGCTTGGTATTTTTTCTTTCAAAAGAAAGCTCCAAATTTGGAGAATTTCAATGACTTTTACTATAGAAAATTCTTGAGTTCCACAAAAGATGGATGGGCAAAAGAGCCAAACCAAGCTAAAGAAGACTAGAAAAGAGAAGTTACAGTGAAGTTTCCTTGCAACCTGGCCAAGCAAAGAGGGAGGCAGATCTATACTGATAAAAGCAGCTGACAGCAGGGGTCCAGAGGCATTCACAGCCAGGCAGAGCCCCAGGCACGCTCGGCAGCTCCCGAGGCGCTGGGAGCCCTTCGGTGCGGACAGCTGGATGGAGATCTGGTGAACTTCCTAGCACTTAAAAAATTTAACTTCTTTGGCAAGGACCTACAGAACCAGCACAGATAAAATATTTCTCAAATCAACATTTTTAAAAATGTTCTTTCCTCACAACAGCGATGTACTTAGGGGACTGGTGTCCGAAATGGTTTATGCTTCACTTCTTAAGGAGGGTATCACTAAGAAAGCCTTCAAATACCTTTAGCATTGATTAAGGCTTCACCCCAGGCTGTCTGTTCACTCACTGAAATGATACATTTCAGGAAAAGTTCCATCTAGAGGTCTACACCAATGTCAATTCAGGGTGCTGAAGTCAAATGAAACACCTCGCCTGAGATACAGGCCGTTGGTCATGAGGTTTGACTGAGTCTCACATCAGGAGTCACGTAGCTGACCATCATAACAAGAAAGTTCAGACTGAGGGACCAAATTTAACAGACATCAACTATCCTCTTAATTTTTGTAAAGTCTCTACATCAGATCTGCTCCGACAGTTGTTACACGTAACCATTGCAAAGACCTCTACTGTTTAGTTGGTTATTAGGAGGCAAAGGCAAATTGATTCAGTGATGATTAAGTTTACAGTCTTAAAGGCATGAAAAGATCTATTTAAAAATCAACCCAGATTTAAAACTTCTGCCAAGCAGAACACAATTTTCCATAATGGAAAAATCAGTAAAGTTGCAACATACTCTTTGCTCTAAAAATGACTAATATTAGTCCTATAAACCATTTGGCTAAATAACTGCAGAAATTCTGTGTTCACTGTAAAAACCTTTTCATTTTTAATTTAAAAATAAATCTAACTTTTAAAATTTCATTCTAATTTTTAAACCTAATTTAAAATTAGTAAACAAACCAGTAAATCACACGTACGCGCACAAACATATGTAGTGCCAAGCTGTTTACAAGCCTTGAAGCCTAGAAGATTTTAATCACGTTTCCCATTAACTCTCCCCACCCCTCAAACACTATATAATGTAGAGTTGATGAGAATTTTAAACAAAATTTAAGATTCTAGCATATCTTAGACAAATATAAATGAATTTCAGTAATATAGTACCAGGTACTGCGCCACTGTCAATGGAGAGCTTTACAGATGTTTGTCTTCTTTATCAGCTGCAGGGAGGAATGCCAAAATGATTACCATAGCCCAGTCCATTAACTGAATTGTAAAGAAAACGCTTTTCTCAAGAAACAGGCTGACTAAGCTTCTACCGCACAATACAAACTTTTAAACAGATCTGGAATACATCCACTTTGTGTTGAGAGAGGAGCTGCCATGAAATGTCATAAAAATATGGAGTATAACTCAGTATTTTCTCTTCTAACTCAAAAGCATAACCCCATGAACATTAAAGCAGTTACTATCAGAAAAAAAACTCATAAATATGTAAAGATATTATTCTCCACATGTCTTATAAAGGGGATAATAGTGGTATATTAAGTTTTGCTTTGATTTGAAAGCTTTCACCTTGCGGTGTCTGCCTTACAGCCTTTTAGTCATGTACAGACTGGAGTAGCAGGAGCTTTGAAGTGCCCAACTTCCAGTGAAGTTTCTAACATTTTTTTAATAAGTCTGAAGAGGTCTGTGTGTGATTAACTGTAATTTCAGAAGAAGCTCAGAAATTCACCCCAACACAAAAAGATACAGTTTTTTCAGGAAAGAATGGGAAAGTCATTTGAGCACGCTATCATTGCCGGGGCATGGGGGGAGACCGGCATGAAAACACTCTGGAAACACGATCAAGTCAAATTCAAAATACTGGGTACATAAATGATGATACTCAGAACTTTCAGGGAAACAAGATGGAGTTTTGTATAGATGAGATTCTTTTTTTTTTTTTTTTTGCAACCAGTAAATATAGTTTAAGTGATTCACAGCCGATTTTTATAATTGCAGTGAAGCAGCTGTGATCAAATTCTATTTGTAGTATCATAATAAATTTGCCCCCTACCTACTAAAATTAGTTCTAAGCATCCAAAATTCCCATTTGAACATCTGACTGAACAAAACAGGCATTGCTCCATGCCAAAAACTGGAGGAAATAGACCTAAAATATGCCATTTTCTCACCAGAAATTGTAGGCTCCCAGAATAACATGTGAATTAAAACTCATTCCAAGCTTGTTTGCATTGCTCCTCGTTCCCATTCATAACAAATTCCTTGACAAACGTTCTGATTATTTCTCTTTTTTCCTCGCTTTTTTTAATTTAAACACAATTTTCAAATCACAGACAGTCTTGCAAGGAGAAACAGCCGATAGGACAACCCATCTGAAAACGGAGAGGGTGGAATTTTACTCAGCAAGTGCTGGAGGCAACTCACTTGATTAAAGACTGCACTGTAAGCCATCGTTAAAAGACTTCTTCCCATAAGTGAAAATGTGTAGTTTGCCACTATACACATCAGAGGCACATAAACCAAAATGAGGTCAAAGTCAAACAAGAAATGCAAATGCCTCGCTCCAAAATTCCTGCTTTTTTTTTTTTTTGAGGCTGAAGGAAAGAGTAGAAATTTTAATAAAGTTAAAATTATAATCTGATTCTTCCATTTTTCTCCTTCCCTGGTATTCTTGCAAAAAGTTACTTCATCATGCCCAGAGAAGTCAACTGGGAATATTGATTCAGGATGCCTACGGGTCAGGGTCTTCTTGCTTTGACTACAGCATTGCACAATGCGGAGTTTAACTCATCTCTCTTCACTCTCGCCTTTCGAGACAGGAAACTGCCCTTATTGCCATTTTACAGACAGGATCGGGAGACTAAGGCCTAGAGCAGCCAAGAAGTCATAGGGAATTAACCATCTAGCTAGAACAAATATGATTCGCCAAGCTGAGATCTGCAAATCGCGGGCAGCACAGCGATACACAAACTCAGCAAAGATCTCAACGTCCATTTGCAAGCTGGCTGCAAAGCGCTGCACAGCCTGGGCTGCCACCACGCCACTTGTTTCACAAACCTAACACTGTGCACAGCACAAAAGAGAAAACATCTTTATCCCTCCTCCCGCCTTTATGCACAGAGTTCAGATAGCACGTAATTTAAGTCATGTGACATGCAACATGGAATACATATATTTATAGATTCATATGACATACACATATTATTATATCACTACAACAAAGATGATAAGATTTTCCAAAATATACATAATGCTACTTAGAAAAATGCTTAGAAAAACATCAACAAAATCATTTAGCCATTATAAAGCTTCATTTTAAAAACAGAACTTTGTACAAGAAGTAAATGAATTATATTAGGCAGGAAATTGTTCACTAAATCAATTGTGCTGCATTAGCGATCTTAATTTTAAGACTACTTCCAAGGTGGCCACATGCATATTCTGAGGAGTGCTAAGGTAACAAAAGATGTTCCAGAAAGCCTTTTGCATATCTGACATTATGTGTGTGTGTATATATATATTTATTTATATTTCTGTTTCAGCACACATCTGTTCATATAGCGACTATTTTCCATAGCTGTAATTTTTAACTGGATGTATTAACCCCAAGGCACCTCCGTGGAAAAATCACAGAACATGTGTGTGCACTGTTTATTCATAAGTCTGTTTTAAAATCTTTACCATTTTGAATTTGTTCAGATGTGGATAGCATCTGGATTCCTTCAAATCAATTATAATTACAATGCTCCCTTCTTAGTCCAATAAATTAAACATTTATTTGCCGTCTATAATAATATCCCTCCTCTAAAGGAGTATATTTATTGTCTTTTAATTAGCAAATACATGTAGAGGGCTGTCTGAAATTCAACACAGAAAGCAACTCTACACTTCCAGATGTTAGAGGTATCTTCACACAGATTTTCACTGTTCAGCACCATAGTACTTCAGGCAAAAACAGAATTATGTACAATCCTTGCCTGCATTCATCTATGAAATTTAATTTTCCATTGAAAATCTACAAGTGAGCAGCAAGTTCTGCCCTTGGACATGAATGTGTGTTTCCCATGGGATCCAGTTTGGCAAAGATTATCCTTAGTTTCTAAATAAAATTGAAGCTTCCATTTCACTTCAGGTATCTAATCTGAGGCTAAGTACTCCTAGAAATACAGAACAATAATAGGGCTGTTTAACGGTTATAGCTGCGCTTCACTATTCGAAACTTTGGAGAAGCTCAGCTAATTATTGAAATCAGTCGTCGTGCGAGAAGCCGCGTTTACTTACTTCCCAGTTTAAACAAGGCTTCCCATTGACAGTTCTGAGAATTGTTTAGACTGGAGGGAGCTGCTGCTGCGCCGTGTGCCTCTGCAGTGCCCACAGCTGCGCTCCACACCCTGACACTGCCGCGACCCACCTGCCTCCACCGTCAGCACCATTTAAAAAAAAAAAAAAAACAACATAAAAATTCAAAAAATGTATTTGAAGAAGGAAAAAAAAAAAAAAAAAAAAAAAAAAAAAGCTGCTTACCAGGATTGGTCGTACCTACAGGAATAACGTGTCCTCACTCGGTGTGTGCAGTGTGGAGCAAGGGGGTATGAACAAGGGCTGCAGCACTGGGCTGGTTTCAGCGCCGACACGGGCGGCTCGGTGGCACCGCGGGGCTGAGCCGGGAGGGAGCCCGCCAAGCCTCACCCCGGGGCAAGGGAGCCCCACGCCAGGCTGGGGGACAGTGCCGGGACCCCCCCGGGGCCCGGACCCCCACCCAGCCCGGAGCGGCGGGAGCTGCTGGGGAGACCTGGACCCACGCGCAGAGGATACTCCCGCCCTCGTGCCCAGCTCCGTAACCGCCATGGCCGGCGGCAGCCATGGCACAGGGCGGCAGCCATGGCACAGCGCGGCTGCCGCAAGCAGCCGGGTGACGCTCGCCCGGCAAAGCCAGGCCCTGGCGCAGGCGTGCAGCACCCAGATGACAACGGTGCGCCACCACCTCTCGCTCCCACCGCTGCCGGGACACCAACGAGCAGACCGGAGAGAGCAAAAGAGGGGCTCTCCTACCCGAACTAGTTACGGGTAATATAAAATTGAGTTAATTGCATCCGACACTGATTGTCAATCTGTTTTGACTGCTTGGTTCAATTCAAGAAAGCACTCTTTTGTTCTCGTCCCCGTTACCGTCTCCCCCATCCGAATGGGGCAGCTTGTTTTAAATCAAGAATTATCTAAGTTCTCCCTGCTTGAATCATTGTTATTGATCATAGCAACTTCAATAAATCCTGCTGCTTACGCAGTGGCCCGGGGGCCCGAACCGATCTCCCCAGCCCTTTGTTCCACATACTGATTCACCTTTTCATCAAGGATTTTGACGTAGCTGCTGCCCTTTCGCATTATTAGCGTGCCCCACCCAAATAATGATTTTATCACTTAATTTGCTTCTAAACCGCATTTCGTAAAAGGGAGAAGAAAAAAAATAAAATAAAAAATATGCACTGCCGGGTGGGTAAACACGCACGAGGTGGGGTTGTCTCTCCACATGACAGACACACCCCACACAAAAACCAGAAACATGCCTTTAATTGGGCAGGTTAACATTTTTCTAAAAGTTACTTTCTAGTCCTATCTGATCACTCTGTCAGGATGAGTAATGCAAAACATTCAATTTCTTGTGGGTTTGGTTCCAGTAGTTACTAAAAGCAGCCAAGTACATGTTTGTTTCTAAACTACTTGAAACCTTCAGAAAGTTATTTTAGCTCCGCTCGCGAGCCCTTCACCAGCGCGGGGATTTTACCCGCCTCGCTTTTGTGCGGGAAACCCGACGCTTCAAAACCATTTCTCTCCAAGTCCCGTCTTTATTTTCTCATTTTCCTTGTCGGAGGATTCTTGCCGTTTTCCAGGATGTAGTTGTGTTTGCGAAAGTAGCCCACCGCCTCCCCGGGCAGAGACTTGTGGAAACAGGTGCTTCGAAAAAAAAAACCCGAAAGGCTTTGGCAGCTCTCTGACCTGAGAGAGCTCTGCGCATTAGTAAGACACAGTGCCTGCTGAGCTCCCTTCGGCTAATTAGAGGACCCGTATGGCAATGAATGGCCTCGACTATAAATACTTCCTGAAAGATCTCTAACAGAGTCAGAGGAAATGGGAAAAAAATGAGATGCAGCTACAGAGAAACTATTTCAGATGTTTCTTCTTTAAAGGGCTGCTTTTTCTTTCCCAAAGCGGCTGAGGGATGAGAGGTAGCATCTAAGACCCCCACCAACTTAAATATAAGATGTATGGTACAATTATATGCATTAAATTTAATTCTGTAGATATACCGTTAAGATTTTGCTAGCAAAAGGTGGTTGCAAGTGGGACGCAATGCCAAAGTGCACAAAAACTTCCATCCGTTACCCTGTAGTGACCACCAAAAAATCCCACGTAAAGCCAGATGCCACTCTGCGTGCTTGAACCTCCCAGTGCTGCCGCTCCTGCTCCTGCTAAAGGCAGCAGCAGTAACTGCTACCGACATCAGAGAGGCAGGTTCTACTGTAAAGGTATGTTATCCTTACGGGCAAGGACTGAATGTTTAGAGAAGTGTTTTAGAAATCACAAAGGCCAGTTTGGCATTTCCACTGCTTTGCAGAGATCTGGCACCTAATTCTGTGGATAACTGAGGTCAGTACTTTATAACAGGAGAAATAATGTTTCACCACTAGCGACTGTGCCTGGTATTTGCTACGCTGATATTAAATCAATCAATTATATGTACATTTACTGATACATACATACCTATTGCTTATTTTAAAATTAGCTCTGTCAATCAGCCCTGTAGGAGAATGCAAAACAGGGAGAGGGCAAGTAACTTTTTCCGATTTCCTCTCTCCCTCAAATTTAAAGCCTTACAACCAGCTCTAGACAGAACACTATAGGAAATATTGGAAGTGTAAATATCAGAGACAAAAAGAAAATAACTCTTCTTAAAGTAAATGGAAACTTTCTCGAAATACCAAGATTTGCTACCGTGTGTAAAGATTCCGATCACTACGGTGCAAAATAGTCTTGATTTAATAGAAGAGTTGATTTTATCCTTTGCCCCCGTATAAAAAGCTCATAGCAAAGGTTAACATAACTTCGGTCGGATATTTAACGTTACAGCTTGCAGTCTCCCTTTGATAAAAATCACCAGGACCTTTGCAATAATTTGACAATCTCTCCCTCTGACGGTACGCAAATCCCCCCATGGCGTGAATTATGATTTACACGCAGGCATCTCCCTGTTGCCTCCAGGTCACGCTGATCTGTGCCATTCTGCGTCGGGGTGCAACGCGGGGCAGCGGTGTCTACCCGTACCTTTAAGTGGGCTCACTAGGTCTGTGCACGGGCATGAAGGCCCAGGCTGCAAGTCCCAGTTCTGTGGAAAACTTTGTCCTGCGGTGTCCACACATTCCAAAACAGGACACTTCATTTAAAATCAGTTTAGCAAAAAGTTCCTCCCGTCCAAGATCTGCGTTGTCAAAGCATTAAACAATCTGCCTGGCCTGGAGTCCGCTGGCTGCCAATGTGCTACCCAAAAAAAAGGAACATTTTTGCATCTCAATAGACCTTCCAGTATCAACAAATCTTTAAACTATAAAATCAGCTACTCTAAGGAAGAGCAGAAATAATGTCTACATTGTACCACGCTGAGGTACAGTTTTTGTAATTCCCATTTGCAAAACATACCGATTCGCTGTAAGTACAGCTGCTGGAAACATTTTAATAAGAAAAATAAATTAAAGCTACTCACAGAAGTGCATACCAAGCCCCTGAGAAAGATTCTGTTACATACACACAGCTTGGAAGCGCTCTCGGGGAAAAAGGTGCGTCCACGGCACATGTGTGTTTCCACACATGCGGAGTACAAGCTATGGCCACTGCACCATCCCCAGCTCCCGAAAGGTCACAAGCGATTCAGTCTTTTAGCTGCTAAAAAGGAAAGAAATCCTAGCCTAATGACTCCCATGAATAATCTACTGTAGCCCAGAGACTGGGGAGGGAACATGTCCATCCTGCATGGAAGGAATGCGAGAAAGCAGCGGATGAACGGCTTACACAACATGCAAAGCTGAAAAAACACTCCAAGCAATTTCCAAAAGTTTACAATTATCCTGTAGGCATCAGGGATTTCTGTGGGCAACTGTAAATCTTCACCCCTTCCCCAGTTGATCTCTATCGTCTTTGATACTTCATTAAAATGCTAATCACTCTTACACTCAGTATCTAGAAAACCCACTTGCAATATTAACCTCTATCTATATGAAAAAAACATGAAAAACATGATTTCCCCTTTCCCTTCCTCCCCCCAGTCATGAGAGCACTAAAAAATGAAAAGCACATGGTATTACTGCCACTGTCGAATCATTACACATCATTTGTAATAAGCAGAACCACTTTATAAATACTGAATAGTCAGTACAACCAAAGGGATGTGTTAGATTTTTTTTCAGTCCATTTCTCACACTGTTTATTCACTGAGTAATCCCAAATTTTTGGCTTCCTCTGTGTCAATCTTTGGGGGAAGAAAAAAAGGAAGGTGTCCACAGTGATTTTATTACAGGTTTTGTTTCCTAGTCACCAGTTGTCCTGGGATACAGTATTTTGCATTTGCATTCATTATATGATATCAGAAGTACATATTGATTTAACACTTTGCTTTTACAAAGGCCCAACTTTTAGCACAGCATTGGCTATTTCTACTAGCTGTTTCACATTAGAAAACTAAATTTCTCCAGAAGTGGATAATCATGACAGATTTGCTTAACAATACAGAGTATTTTTTTTATTTCAGAGGATTACAAAAATTAGTTTTATCCAGAACGGAAGGGAATTTCTTTTCTGAACAATTTCTAACTCTGTCTGGGTCAAGCGAGCTTCCAGGCATACATATAACATATATGTCTGTCAGCTAATACACAGAGCTCCCACTGGTCAAGCTGACCATCACTTTGTCTTGTTACTTCCTGGCTCCAGTACTGCATCCCAAAACTAAATCAAGAGCAAAATAAAGAAGCTGTTAGGTTTCTATGATCTTTTTCGTAGATCCTGAGGAATATGGAATATCTGCCTTATTGGAAGAAATAATATATTGGAAGAATTAATATCATTCACGCAATCACATTCCTTCATCTTCCACCATCTCCTATTCTTCAGATCACCCCTAAGTTTGAATTCTCACTATTTTCTTCTACCCGTCAGTAGTGATGCAATATATAAGATTAGGGACTCTGTTCAGCAGATGTAGAAAGTTAACCTCCTTCCCTTTTTTTTAAATATTTTAAACTGACACAGGCAACTTGCTCAATTTTCAAAGAAGAAAATTGAAAATTAAGTATTATAACTAAAGAAAAGACCCAGACAAACAAGTCCTTGGCACAACAGAGTTCAATGAGCAAGGTAGCTTCAACTGTACACAAAAGTAATTCTTCCTTGAAGGGTGTCGGTATGCTTTCGTCGGTCAGTATAGACCCAATGCACTAATAAATCCTTTTACAAACCTTATAAAAGAAAAGTTGGGTTGTACACAACATTTTAAAATGCAAGGAACTAATTTATATAGCCTGTTAATATACAAAAGTAAGACCTTTTTTTTTTTTTTAGAAAACCATGAGAATTCCGATTTCAGAACATCCAGAAGTGATCAAAATATTTCAAAAGTGATAAAAATACTGATTTGAAAAAAAAAAAATTAGTGCTTTTGTATAAAGACTTTAAAAAAATTGTCCAAATTTATTTTAAAGAAGGGCATAAGAAGCAGCCAGTGTACAGTTTCCCCTTTTCATTCACCAATCGCTAAAATTGACAATATAATGGTCTTATTTTAGCACTTATTAAGATTTTAGGCTCCAGCTACCAACCAAATTTAGGCTTTTATAAAGCCGATTCTGCATACTACCAGGTCCCTTTGAGATTTTTGTTTAGTTGGCTTTTTTCATTCTTTAGGAGTCAAAAAATAAATGAAAAATATTTGCATCCTGATAACCCACAATATAAATGGCTCCTCTGGCCAATGTGTCTGCGCACTGCTAAGAAGCACTACAAAAATTCAAGTGGGATGTAACCAGCGTCACATGTAGAGCATGAATTCCACTGCTAGTCAGATCTAAGTTTATATTTCGAAATGGAGGAGAGAAATATAACCCTGCTATTCACAATGAGCACACACCCAGGTTTGCAATAGGGAACCTGTCATACTGTGACTGCTTCTCATACACTTAAAATCTGACCTTAGTAACTATTCATGACCTGTAAGGCACAAAAGACTGTGGTCTCCCTAAACTGCATGCAGACTTTAGGTGACAGACACATTATTTTATAATTAGAATAACTGCAATATTTTTAAAACCATTGATTTCATTGAAAAAGAGCTTGTAAGACATATATGTATATAGATATACCTATGTATAATCTTAGTGGACCATGGAATAAAACATTTATCTTGCCTTTTGTCTTCTTCTGACATGTTGTTCACTCTTACAGTAACGGATGTAATGGTTATAAATGTTCTTATAAAAGACAATAAAGAAAAAGAGTTGATCATCACTTCCATTCTACTGAGGTTTGTCTGCGGACTGACCGCTCCTGTAGCAAGTTTCTAGAAGTTCAGATAGAGAGCAGCCCCTGAAAACGTACAGTGATGACTCCAGGAGTAAGGCACTTACTTGTCTCCCTGTTCAGCTCCTCAGAATTTGAGAGCTTTGCTAACTTCAGATTTCCCTAGAGTGGGAAAAGCCTACCTTGATGGAAGGGAAAGTTCCTTATATATATGTCCTTTTGTTTTAAAAAAAAGACAGAATAGGGATTATTTGGTGTGACAAATACTCTCCTTTTCTTATCACCCAAGCTCCTTCCTTTTCTGTTTGTTTTTTTTTTTCCTTTTGCTTTTGCTTCCAAGGCAACCAGACAAGTGTCAAAATTGATATATAATTATATTGCTTTCTAAAAAAAAAGGTTACTTTTTATTAATATTTAACTCAGGTTTCATATTCTTAGATATTTAATAATATGAAATCTTGCTTAAGTGTGAACTGTCACACCACCACAAAATTTAAGAGGTGATTAGTTCTTTTAGTGTAACAGATGTGCAGCCTTCTGGGGTTCTAAACCTTCCTTCTTCAAATGCATCACCAACCTGCACAACTAGCAGGAAAGATTAAACAAAATTCAAATCAGAGCTCAATAGCAAAAGCAGAAGCACTTGCTTACTAATACTACATCAATATATACATTGTTTTATGCAAACACTTTGGAGCATTACCTGCCAGTTTAGCTCTACAAGTCTGAGTCTTTCAGTCTTTCCTTGTTCCATGCATGAAAAAAAACCCCACCACATTACTCTGGAACTGAAGAAATCATTTGCATGCCTAATTAAACATAATATACATGTAATCATAAAAAGCAAAGAGAAAAAAAAAAAAAAAGGAGATCTTCCTACCCGTAATAAGGACTGGGATTCATCCTTTGTCTTGCTGTCCCCGGATCCAGGGTAGGGCTGGGTGAGCTGCCCGGCTTTCTCCGCCGCTCCGGCTGGCACGCCCTGCAGGAAGCCCTTGCTCTCCACCGCCAAGCCGTAAATGGGCCGCGCAAGATGGGCAGCTTCTACGTTTGGACTATCCCTTAAAGGCTTTGACTGCTCTTGGCCAACAGACACTGGGGTCAATAAGCCTAGACTGGTCTGTGTGTATGACGGGCTCCCCCTCAAAATGTCTGTTCCTCTCCAGGTCACGTTGCGAAGATCATCGCTGGGACTGTCAGTCCAACCTTTCTCCTTGAGCACTTCCTTATCTTCTATCTTTTCCCTCTTCACTATGCTGTCAGATATGGGCTCCCCCATTTTGGGGTCCGGATTAATCAGACTGTAGACCTTGAGGTCAATTTTTGGCTCCTCCTTGATAGACGAAACTCCGTGACTGTCCTCTCCATTGGCTGTAGTGACGTCCATCTCCTGACAGTGCACAGTGTTGAAGTGCTCTAGTAGTGACTGAGTGTCAACAGCTGTGAAGCTGCACTGACGGCATTTGTAGCAGTTGTGTACTCTCCTGGAAGAAAACAAGAAGTGTGCTACCATGAGAGCCTCCCCTCGACCTTCCCTCTCGCAGCGGCTACCCAGATGAAGAAAATAAATCAAACATACAGGACGATCCCCTCTAAATAAAGCAAGAAGGTTTTCTTTGGTGCTTTATACAACATGGGAAAAATCCTGCTGGTTTTCTCCCCCACGCCTTGCAATGGCCTCCTATTGCTCACTCACACTCCACTGCACTATTCTAAACTTCATATAATTTTCACTGGGATTTTGGTTTTTTTCCTCTTCAGTTTGCTGCAATACACTTTTCCCTTTCTATTGTGGCAGAAACACTGAAGTAACTTTCAAATAAAATCAAATAGTTAGAAAAGGATAGTTTTCTTTGTATAAAAAGCCACTTGGTACAACATAAATCTATTCTAGAAAGTTCAAATGCTTAAAAAATTGCTTTCCACCAATTTAATATACTTTTGGTTGACAAAGATGATTTGGAATGGAGCTCTGTGGATAAGACTACACCAAAGGACAGAAGGTTCTACACAACAGACGGTACTTATTTGTTCTCTATGGACATTTTAACACAACTTTAAAAGATGCTGCTCTAAAGAAAAAGCAAAATAGTTGGCTGTGTCACTACAAGCTGTGTTTTCTTGTCAAATACAGAAATGCTTGGGTATGAGCTGTGGAGCAGCGTGGAATAACGCGCCTTCCTGTTTTTATTCTAAAAGCCTATCTGAAGTACTGTATGGCTGAATTATGTAAAGCATATGTTGCTACATGAGAACAACATGTTACCCGTTTACTGTATCTATCATAGGAACAGAACACTGTTTATGGGCTCTATAACGCCATTATGAATAATTGTTTATAACACAGGAGCGGTCAGAGCTCTCCGTCAGGCTCCGGGCCCCGCTGCGCCCGGCGTCGTACCAACGCAGAGTAAAATACCGTCCCTGCCCTTCATCAAAATGTACATAAATCTTTAAAAGCTTCTCCCTACAGACACACTCACACATCCACACCCCAGGCATTCAGAGTCACAGCAGCATCTTTAGCCAAGCTAAAAAACGAGTCTTTTGCTATCCACACAGGACAAAACTTGTATGAGAAATCTGTTACTGCCCTGACAACTCCAGTTGTTAGAATTAATTCTTTTGAGGCCAAATCTTAGTCTCAGTGAAGTTGATGGCAAAACTCCCATTGACTTCAGTAAGAGCAAGATTTGGCTCTCGGTGCATCTGTAGAACTGGAATGATACACAAAATGTCCCTTTTAGAGTATGATAGTTTAGAAGGGACAACTTGCCAAACTTATTAAACCCCCTTGTCTTCCATCTTTCCTTTTGTTGGAAAAACAAACCATATGTTATTTACATTGTCTGATTTTCTTGCAGTTGTGTCAGCGCGCAGACATGAGTACACATTCAGATTCAAGCTTTTTAGCCCTTGTGCAATATCAGTTTTCTTTTTGTTATTTTCTGTATTTATACTCATTTTAAGGGACTAGATGGGCCCGTTCAGTTATGCAAAAAATAGAGTCAGCTATTCTCCACATAGCCTCATGGCAACAAAATCTACTTGTGGGAGAACAAGCTGTGGGTTAAAATCCTGTTCTGGCTGTGTTCCTTTTTCTTCATTCTACAATTGTGTTTTATTAAAATCAGCTTGTCTCTCAATGCGACACCAATATATTCTCTCTTGCAACTTAATTCTTTTCTAAACCGAGCTTAATTCTCTTCTGAACCAAAAAAAAAAAGGAGAGAGTGCTATCTGATCAAAACCATTTTATGAATACAAAAAGCCAAGTTATAAGGAGGGTCAGCCCTGCAAAGGTGGGATACCATCAGGGAAGTCCAAGTTAGACAGGGGCTAGTTATCTTAAAAGCCAAGTTAAACAAGACACCATTCGGGGCTAATGGCTCAACCACATACACTCCCCATGTGAAAGTTTATCAATCCTTTGGGAGGCTACTTAGCCCTAAGTGTCTCTTGTTTAACTTGGCTATTTCAATAGCTAACCCCCTTTCCTAACTTGGCTCTCATCTACAGATATCACACCTCCAAACAGCTGATCTTTTTCTGCCTAACTTGTCTTCTCCCCCCCCTCTGCCTTCCACGCTGGCTAAATGTTTTTGATCAGGAGCCGTACACACCACAGGAGTGGTACCACACTTCTAAGGCCACAAATAAATGCTGAGTATTAGACACAGTTGTAACTACATGGCTGAGGCCCAGCTATCATCACCTTTATTACATTAAAGCTTTGTTCATTTAAATTATTCGTAATTTATTCAAAGAGAGTCATACAAACATTCCTTCATTTTTCTGTGAAACTCTGACAGGCAATGTGATGTGGAAAAGACAAGGACTGACTTAGGTAGGTAGTAACCCGACAGCCTAATTTTTTTCAGGACGTATACTTTCCTAGTACACATGCAAAAGTAATCTCTGCCATCGACATAAATCTTCTTACTTCGCATGGGTTTGTCCTGTCTACTATTCTATCCCCAAGCTCCGAAAAGTAAGTTAAAGTTTGGAACTGTCCAATATAAGTCACAGTCTCAAATAATAAAATAATAACTATCATCAGCTATTAGAGAACTCTTGAAAGTTGGAAACTTACTCTTTCCCAGAATAAAGCATACAAAGAAAGTGTTTTCATCTCTGAGTGTTTTCACCCCACCCTGATAGCAATCAAGGAAACAAGTTGGCAATGTTTGATTTCTTTTTATACTAGAATTAAAACTACCCCATGTTTCTAAAGCCCAAGTTACACCTAGGTTTGTGCAGAAAGCTCCTCAAAGCTAAGCAACAAAATTTTAAAAAATCCCAATTTGCAAAGCACACAATAAGCACTCCCGTGTGTTACCTTAATGCAGCACTTTGCAGCTAAACCACAGTTACACCATCTGAGGCTTTGAACTCATCAGGTGCAATACAGTGTATTGGTTTACAGCTGATCAAAGGAGAGATGTTTGAGGAAAATCTCAGTATGGAAGACAGCGATGTAAATGAAGGAGGAAACAGCATCCTCCCTTCTGTGATCTTGCTCATACACCACTCAAGCAAGCTAACAGCAGGTTCGAGCCATAAACTGGCATTATCTTCAACATGGCATTGGGATGGCAATGTCATCCCATCCACTGATGTCACTTAGCATTATTATTTTCACTACAAAATAAATCAAAGACCCGATTATTCGTGGACATTAAAACATTTATGTCCAAATCCCAAGATTAAATGTCAAGGAATTCAGGCCAAACCTTTGCTGCACTGTTACATTCTGACAACTTAATAAAATCCTATCATTATTTATTTGTACCGAAATATACTTGAATTGGGTGCTATAGGGATTTTCCCTTGCAAAAGCTTGAAGTTGGAGAGATTAAATGGGGTTTTTTTGATGGATTTAATGTTCTTTGCTTGAGCTTTCTAAAGGGCTGTGATACTCCTGAAGCTAGCCAGTTGTTAATTACGTCTTGTTGACATACTTCTAACTAGTCTGAAGTATTACAAAACACTACCCTCTACAAAACAAGTAATTTTTTTTTTTTTTTAAATTACCTGAAGACATTCCTATGCTCTAGGGCATAGAAAATATTCTGGATGAAGGCACGGCTGTCGTATCACTTCCATTTTTTTGCATGTTTTGAATTGCATTATGAATATAACAATTACTAGTATTTCTCATGAAGAAACAGGCTTACAAGAAAGTTTACTTTTGGGATGGGTGCTGCAGTCAGGCTTGTGGGGAGCGGAAAATGCTCAGAAGGAAAGAGAGCAAGCAAAGCAAGCAAGAGAATTCAGCGGAGGGACAGAAAGGGGAGGAAAACGGGCAGAGCGGAGAGCAAGGCTGAGATGAAAGGAGAGCAAAAGCCATTGGCAAGAGCAAACAAGTTCAGAGCAGTGAATTAAGGTGTCAGGAGGATGGAAAAGGTCCTCGCAGCTGCTGCTATTGTTCAATGAGTGAAGGCTCCTGCTCTGCCGAAAAACCAGGAGCTGGTGGGCCTCAATTTACACTTTTGCCCGCGTTTGGCTTCTCTGGGGAGTGTCCCAAAGGCTCCACGTTTCCGTACCCTGCACCCTGCTCCAGCTTCGGCTGCCTGGCAGCGCGAGGGCAGAGGCAGCTCCAACGCCCCCATCCCTGGCGCGCCAGACCCACCCACCGCTTTGCCTTTTGCCCCTCTACTCCATTTACCTTTAAGAGGTAGGGAATTTAATTTAATTCAAAATTAATTTCAATAGAGAACCCTACATAACTGCTGTCATCCACACCTTCAAAACAATTTCTGTTTATTAGAGAAATTATTCTACCCCGTTGCCAAAGCTTATACTTCATTTGTGAGTCTTTCTATTTTCTTTTTATATTTTGCAGTTGTATAATGAAGCACTACCCTATCTTTTTTTTTTAAGGAGTTTAGAGCATTTTTCAGCATAGCATTTTTAATTACTACTCGCACCAATCAAATACTTTCTGTCAAAGTCTTTTTTGACAAATAAGGTTTTATATGAAAAAAACTGATTTTTGCAAAAATGACAAAACGCATTCTTTTCCCACATCTTTTAGCAAAATTAAAAAGCAAACCACTCTGCAAGAAGCCTCTTTCATTTTCAAGAAAAAAATGAACATTTAAAAGTTAATTATTTGGAGCAAGCAGGAAAATAATCTCTAGACTAAGTGATCTGACATGCAAAATTTCCCCAAATACTCAGTATGATTTTTATCTAAATTACAAGTGTTGGCATCTTTTAGCTCATCAGAATACCAGACAGTTTTGAGGAAAAATTAAGCTTCACAATGAACATGAAAAGTACCTGATTCCTCAGAGGTATAATGGAAAATGTGTAGTAGCAGAATTAGTAGAAAATGGAGGCCAATAAACCTTCTGGGAATTTATTTGAGTAAGCACATTTTAGTGAGGTTTAAATACAAGTAAACTCAAGTGCAATGCAATTCATTAACTTCAAATTTAATTGAACAGCTCTCAAATAATCATGTCAAGAAAACCTGGATGAGCGTGAAGTGTCAGTATACGTTTCTGTAGACAGAAAACTTGGAAAGACCCACTTTTGCAAATTCTAATACTGTTGCAAATACATGGCTGCAAAAGAATAATATTGAGACACAGAAAATTTTTTAGCTAGCAGACATAGCGAAATTTTAGATGTAGAGCCAAAAGGAAACAAAATTAAAAAGAAAATAAATTAAGCATGCTGTTCATGCGTATGACTCAAAGACGAGAATAATAAAAAATGCAGGCAAAAAATACACAAACCAAAATATGTAAGTAGCGTCTAAAGCCAGCTCTGATACTCACAAATTATCAAGGGTAAACTTAAAAATGTGAACGGCAGAACACCTTCTGCCACCACATTAATGCTTAGTATCATGTTTACCGTTAGAGTCCATTCAGCTCCTTATTAGATAAAGGGACAGGTTTTAGATATATGGGCTTGTATAGCATTTTAAATACATCAGAAATACATAACGTGTGGCATAACAGCTTTACTGAGATAAGCTGATGAAGGCACAGAGAAGGCCAGCTAGGATGTGAGCTGACTCCACATCAGCGTGTTTCTGCGTGTCACATAACTCCTTAACACTACTGTTTCATACACGTTCCACTTTTTCAAATCTGAACTATCCTGTATCTTTAGCTCATAAAACACAAAAAGGGAAAGAAAATACATATCTGACACAGGCAAAACTTCTATAAAAAAAAAGGGGGGGGGGCTGATAATAATAATAATAAAAATAGAAGCTATAACGCCCCAAAAGTCTCTCTTTCCAATTGTTTTAGCTTGATAGAGTGAAAACTAGGTTATGCATAGAAAAGCAATAGAACCTGCCCGTGTTTGCCATTACAGAGCACATACCACAAACTGAACTAACTTCTGTGATTTCAAAGAAGATGCACAGTGGGGGAAAACAGCAGCAGTACACGTAGAAAAGAAACAAAACTCAAATTAAGAAGGGGGGAGGGCAGGAGAAAGGGAAAGAAGCTGGCAGGCACGGGGATGTTGTATTTCGCCTTAATTACACGTCCTCAGAGTACGCAGTAATGTCATAGACTGAAGGCTTAACAAAATACATTGTTCGAGCGTCTTAAACAGAATAGCTTAATTTTAGACAAACAAGTTGAGATTCGAACACTTAAGTGTATCTCTTGATTTTCCAAAGTGCAGTTCCCTGTGACTACTGCCGGAGCCACAGGGTGCTGAGCCCTCGGAAGGAGAAGCTACTGCTACCCCATCTCAGACTTAGCACTTACTTTTGAAAGTCATGGCTTCTCCTTTCCTTGGGAAAAAGGATTTTAACTAGGCGCGCTTGTTAAAACTTAAATTACCAGCTGCAGCAAAATAAAAGTGTTTTTTTCAGTCAAGGAGCCATTTCAATCTTCCAGTTATTTAACCACTAAAAAAAGATCGTGCCATGCCCCAGCGGCGGACAAAGTGCTGCCTATGGAGTTCTACAGCATGGCTCAAAGCTGCTATAATAATGCTTGGAACTTAGATACCACTTTTCATCTTCAAAGCAGTTTACAAACATTAACTAATTAATCCGCACAACATCCCTCAGGCCCACTTGGATCAAAAATGGGGCACTGCATGCTGGGACCTGAATCCTCCGTGGGCCCTAGCTCCAAATTAAAGATGAGCAATCTGCTCCTTCTTTTTTTTTTTTTTTTTTTTTTTTTTTTTCTTAAATAGACTCCTGATACATTGCCAATGCAGCCCTCTGTTGGGCAACATTTGGATGCCCCCAGCTTTAATCTCTATTAAAGTATCATGCCCCAGTCTGCCTTTGTTAATTTTGGATGTCTTGGAATCTATTAAACGTGGCACAGTTTCTTGAGCTTTTAACAAAGCTTTAGCTTTGAAAATGCATCTTCTTTTGTCTTCATTCTAGCTGGCTTCCATGCAAAGATCTTTTAGATGAGATAGATACCGAGTTTTCCGTTGTTGTTGACGCATTAGCCTTAACTATTAACATATTCAGCATGATTTTCTAATATTTAACATCGCTTTTGCAGCGGCACATAACTGTTGCTCTTTACAAAGCCTAAGAGCCAGCTCCTCCTCTGATGTCAACTGGACTGCCAGTTTACAACAGCCCAGGAACTGACCCAAGAAGTTTAGCAGGGAGTTGGCTGCCACTATGACATTGTGTCAGACTGAGTCAGGAGACTGGCTGCATCCACCTCCAAATAGGAACATTAGCATTTAAAATAAATAGAACGACACTGTAAACCAGCAACACGAAAATAAGCATCTGCAAAAGGATCTTGGGGGATGACATCAACAGACAAAAGAGTGTCTGCTCCCAGTGTGAAACCAACACCAAAACAGCAGTGGAATGCTCTTAAAGTAATTATTGCGTTGCTGGACTTGGGAATGGAAAATACTACAAAAAGGTAGTACATTGAAGCACTGTTACAGAGCATGAAAGGATTCATAGTCTATCTTGGAAAGTAAAGCCATTTGTGTTCCCCTACTGAATGAAGATGCCAGCTTTCTGGTAAAAAGCCTAAACTAAAATAGTACCTAAAAGATTCTGGGTGGAAAATAGTTGACCAAACCTCAAATATGCTGGAACTTCAGCATCTGCACGCAAATCCAAATCTCCCTTTTCTTTGCGCAGGTTTAAATGTATAATTAAATCCACCGACTTAGCTGGTGGTTTTCCAAAACAAAGTGGATGTTGGATTAGACCCTGGCTGTAAAGATTTATATCTATACAGATTCGTATTTTGATTTCCAGTTTCCTCAAATGTTTGGGGAACGGTGACATTTAATTAAGGAACTAAGGGAGGGCTGTTTGTTTGGGTTCCTATCATTAATCATTCGAAACTTCACTGTACCTGTAGTGTCGGGAAATCTCTTCTTCCACCTGGGTGGTAAAGTCACATTTGGTGCATGAGTGTTCTTTGTTCTCCTTGAGCGTCAGCGGCCCCTCTGCCCCTGGCAGGGCATTTGTTTCTGGTTTGACATCAGAGGCTTGGGCTTCGTGTGCATTCTCATAGTGGAGCAGGAGAACATCCACGTCGGGAGTGGAGAATGAGCACTGATGGCACTGGTGTTTGACTCTAGAGCTTCCTGTCACCCCTGGAGACAGGTGCAAAAGCAAGAGAGCACAGTGGGAACAATTACTTTTTCTGCAAGCAAATGGATAAGTAATTTCTCCAAGGTGCTTTTCTGGGCTGCAGAGGCCTCGGGGACAGAACTGACAGTGCTTAATGGTACATTTATGAATGTTGTGTAGCTGCTGATAGTGACGGAGAAGTGGGCCCACCACTATTACATCTGGGCCATGGCTCTTTGAGTACCTAAAGTCACAGAACTGACAGTTGTAGCTTGTCACCATGCTGTCCTCTGCTCCTTTGCTAGTCAAGTCTTTCTTTTTTGCCACACTCGCACCCTTTTCTGTCTTTGTCACTAACTCCCCATCTGTATTTTTGGCTAGATCATTCTGGTTAATGACAGATCCCCTAGAAAGCTTATCATTCAGATCTGGGTGAAGGCTTCCTGCCTGGCTTCCCCCATGCTGTTTGCTGTAATGTTCTAATAGTTTCAATGAGCTGGACGATTCACAGCTGAAACTGCAAAATTTACACCAGTAGTAACTGGTTGTATCGGTACCATTTTGTCTAGAGGAATCTATTGGCTTGATGGGCACCGAATATCCAACTGGTGTATCATCTCCTGCTTTTACAGTGATTCTGTCTTGCCACTTCCCCAAGTCTCCAGAATCACATGGTCGAAGAGTAGGACTGGATTTATTGGAGTTTTTCTCTGAAGTTTTACCAGAATCAGAGGAGGGAAGGGCTGCTTTCATTTTGTTTGGGTGAGTCTGTAAGAAGTGTTGCTCTAGTTCAGTGGAGGAGTTGCCCATGTAGGTGAAATTGCAGAATTTGCAGCGGAAGTACTTGGTGTTGCCTTGGCAATCTGGAGTTTTCCGCCCAATTCCAATAAAGGTTCCACCTAAAGTAACCTGTGAATAAAGAATGAGGTCATTTTAGCTCCACTGCAGATTTAGTCAAATAGCAAGGAAGAAAAAAAAAAAAGACAACTAGAGAGCAATTCATAAGCCTCTTTCATTAACCATCACCACCATTTGCATTTGTGCTAATGTAGAAAGATATCATACCTATACCGTCATGTATTTAGCATTCGTTGCCAAAGATTTTTAAATGTTTCACATGGCTGAATATACATATTCTATATGAATACTAAATATTTTAATTTGAGGAACTGAGGCACGTGTATGCAATGTGATCAGAACCCAGAGCTCTCTGATAGGACTATTCCTTCCTTCACTAAATCACGTCATTGATAGAAGATACAATCATCAGATCCCATATCCCTGAACCCTTTGACAGGAAACTTTGCTGGGAGTCTACACCAGATGTGGAACAAAAGAATGGGCCCTCAGTCTTTTTCTTTCAATATACTTACATGTTTTAATTATATTCATGCTTAACAGTCTAAGAGAATTGCTTTCTAAATATGAGCAAATAAAAATTAAATTTGAAATAACAAATCCAGTTTGCTGGATCGGAGTATGACCAGTTCTTATAAAGACCATTCCTACAGGAGTATCCAGTATCCACCAGGATGCCTTTTAACACAGCCATAGTGGCTGACGTCTGAAACAAAAGGCGATTTTCTCAAAGATTACTCAATGCAGACATTCTCCAAGGAAATCTTCTGTTGCTCTCAAGCACAGGGCTCAATTTAGTAAAACAAGGATGGAAAAGTACAGTAGAAAAACGGTATGTGGCAAAGAAACCTACCACACCCAAGTCCATGACATCACTAATCAAAAAAAAAAAAAAAAAAAAAAAAAAAAAAAAAAAGGTAGGTCTACTTAACTGTTCTCATGATCTCTGAGCAAAACGGTCTGCAGGAAGGAAACAAGGCTTCCAGGGCTTACGTTGTTAAAGCCTGTGTTCTCACAGCAGGCAGGCCTGCCCTTCCCAGGAGTGCACCACACCTGCCCGTGACATCAGGGGGAGATTTGCTGCTCCTGTACAACTGGTTTGAAGGCCAAAGAAAGAATCTCCTGACAAAAATTGTCACCGCTGCTCTACTTCTTTTCCTGAATAGTACACAGTGTACAGCATCCAGAAGATGATTCCTCTTTACACCCGAAATCCAGACATCTACTCCTTTGCCATCATCCAGTCTACACCACTACATCAAGGACATGGGTGGAAGCTTCCTTGTGCCACGTTCTCAATTTTTACACCCAAGAGATGCCTTACAGGGAATATAAAATTTCCACACAGGGTTAGATTTCCATTCTCCCAACCAGTAAGGGTATTACTACATTTCTGCAGGATTCAGTTGTAATGCATTAGGCAAATGGTGTAATTATTTTTCTTCTTCTCCTCCTCAACAGCTGTGCCACAAAGCAAGCATGCGATCACTGCTCATTCAGCATCACACCATACGGAAAGACTCAGACATACAGAGAGCATGAAATGTAAACATCTTTAAGCGCATATAATATAAATGCCTTTTAGCCATTTAGCTCAGCGAATGAGATGCTATCCTTTGTATCCCATCAGAACTCAACATGTATAGTGAGTCAATGAGTTGCTAAACCATGATATAATGAGCTGCTGCTCTTCAGCCTCCAATTCTTTTCTTTTTTTTTTTTTTAAAGAAAGCACAATTCCCATACGCTGGTTAAAACTTTTTCTTAAATAAACTGAAAATTGCTTTCCGTTTGTTTAGGAAACATATCTCATCAGGCAATGGTGAGTCAGGCAGCCAAACAGCTAGGACTTAACTGTAATAACATTTTCACTTAAACTGGGGCTCCAAGTTCTGGTATCAAGTTGTGAATTTGGTTTTGAAGAGGTTCTTTGGAAGGGGGATGTTTTAACAGATCTTCTGTACTGCAGAAGATACCTCATTTTATTCATTTTATGGTGAGCAGTAACTGGAGACAAAGCCATGCTGAGCCTGATCCACTGACAACAGTGGGATTTGGAACTACTCCACAGTATCTGGCACTTCAGGTCTCCATCCACTCCATTATGTCAGTGTTCAAAGGCTCAATGGTGTTGAAAGATAACTTAAAGAAAGCAGTGATGGAATTACGGTAAACAGAAAATAATAGCAGCTCACTGTGTGATTACCTAAGTTGCAAGGTGATCTGGTTTTGCTCATTTAATTAGATACTTACGTTTGTTCTATGCATGTACAGAAAACTGGCCAAAATGCATTACCTTAAGTGGCTCTAATGAGTAAATACATCCCTTAATCTCAGCTGTCCACTCACAGAGCCTACAGATTACCTATTTTGCAGACACTCTTGTAGACACCAGTTAGAAATTGTGAGTGACAATAATCCCAGCTGCTGTTCATTGCTAATTACTTTTATTTCTGAACACTAGAAAAACATATTATTAGTGCTAGCATTTTATACAATAGACTGTAAATCACAACATTTCTGTAACTTGTGCTAATCCTGTTTAGTGGCCTACATAGCAAATTTGTGTCCCACACTAATACAACCTTCTCTGCGTCACAAGAGGATAAAATAGAGCTAAGTATTCTCACACTGTTTGTGTTAACTTGTTGCAATGGAGTGGGGGACACACACACACAGTCTTTACAGCACTGGAATGTAATTGATTACCCATTATCAGGCTGGCATTTCCCTGACTACTCTGCCACAATTCAAAATAATATGTCTTATTAAGAGAGCATGTACGTGAATGGTAACACAGGGCCATCTTAATGTCATTACACTCAAAAGCCATTTTTCATGCGTAACAAAACCTACTGAAAGCCTCCTTGGGGGTCACCAGGTAAAGAGAACTGAAGAAAACGTCTTCTGTGCAAAGAGGTTGGGAGAAGCACTTGAAGTGACAGCAAAATCTGAAGCTGTTTCAGCTTTCAGCAAGCCAAATTTGGAAGAAGCCTAGAGATTTGCAGAACTGTTTGGATTCATAGAATCGTTTAGGTTGGATTCATGCACTCTGCTCAGGTCTTGGCTTGAGTTTCAGATTTTTCAGTTACATATCGCATCTTTACGTCCAGGCACCAAACTCCTTGTTCACTAGGTATGTAATTGTCATTAACCTCCAGCTCTCTCTGACCTGCCCCAGAAAGATGAAAAATGAAGGAGAAAGAGAAGAAGAAAGGGGAAAAGAAATATGTATCTACCCTAGAAATCAATATCCACATTTCTGTGTGGTATCAGAAGTGAGAGCTTCTAGTATTCATTGCCTTATTTCATTCCGATCCCAGCAAAACCCAGTCCCCTGCTTTGACCTGAGAGAGTTATATTTTCTTAAGTAGATGCTCCTCCCCAACATAAAGCAGAATAACTAAACAAAAGCAGTGCTAAAATTCTGCAATTCTATAACAGCAGTGGAGTCCGAAGTGCCAGCTGTGGCAGTCACACGTACAGGTACAGCTTGCACTGGATATGTAAGAGCACCTATAGATCAACAGTGCCTTCAATAAGCACAGAAGAAAATTCCTCTTCATAATCCTCTTTTTAAAGGGAACCTAACATACAAGGCATCTGTTTGGACTGGGGAAACCTGGTTTAGTTCTTTCCTTCACTGTCATTTGCTTGTGAGACCTTGGGATTATCACTTACTCCTGCAGCACCTCAATTATGGCAATATAGTTGGTATTCTTATGCTGTATAGAGGAAGACAGCTATTGGAATGACTTCTCCATTACTGCGCTCAAGATGGTTGCACTGATATTCTTCAAAAATTGCTCTTCAAAGCCATGTTTCAGTTTGGGATTAAACTGAAATATATTTCACAGTAAGACTCCCTGAAACTGAAAACTTTAATCATTAAATTCATTCATTAATGGGGAAAATTATCAAAATCTAGGAGACTGATAAAGAATTTACCACAAGGACTGAAGTTCATGAGTTAATAAAACTAAGCTATCTGCTCAAACACCACGCACATTTCCAAAAATAGCCAGAAAGAGGAGAAAAGATAACACAATAATTGACAACATTTCAAGATGTACTTTGTAAAGCATGTTGGCAAGTACTTCAACAAAGCTGTGTAATTGCACTATATGTTTCCAACAGATATGTCTATATTACCTTAATTAGTCAGACCAAAAACAGTGATTGCATGGAATACACAGACTTGGGCAAGGAGATGTACTCTCCGGTTTTGGGGTTTTTTTTTAAATGTCTTTAAGCTGCCCTTGATCCAAATGCTACCCTACTCTATTCTCCCACCTCCTTTTCAAAGTTCAATTCTAAATCTTATTACACCAAAGCAGTTTAAAAATACTGCTTACAGAAAATAAAAAAAATTACCAGGAAGAGAAAGTCTGCCAGCTCCTGTAATCATATGTTTCATGAAGAAAATTCCACCAGCCGAAACTAGTGGCCTATATCCATGTAAGAGATGCAACCGCGAGGCTTACATGCACAGGGTAAAGCAGTCTTTGACCCCTGGCTTCTTCTGCAACGACTGATTAGAAACTAGACCAACCATCTGAATTGGAACATCAAACGTTAATAACTCCTCTTTTTTTGATTACCTGGGTTACATCTTTGGCTAATCAGGAAGCGAAAGGCTCCAGATCCCTTACCAATCTCCCGAGCCATCCAGTCTGCCTTTGCCAATTACTCTTAATCTTCTAATCCTAAAATATTTTCTAATGCTCTTGTTTATTCATTTGCTTTGTGCAATATAGCATCCAGAACATTTTAACCATCCCACATTTATGAAGTTCTTCATGTTGTGCAGGCCAGAACAGATTCCTGGCTTTCATGCAAGTTTGTGTAACACCGCCCAGTTCTCTAACTTCCACTACGGAGAACTCACTCGTTCTCTCTCTGCATGTAAAACTAGGCTAATGTTCAGAGTTTATTCTTAAAACTATTTACCATACTGTGATTAACTTATAGGTAGATACAACTATGTTGCACATGTCAGACAAAGACTAAGGGTAAACTCCTGGCTTTCTGGGCTATTTGTATTTACCAAAACAAGAAAGCAAACTATTGGGTCACACTCATTCAAGATGAGTGTATTCTTCTCAAGATTTATTCTGTTGCCATTGAAGCCAGTACGGTTTTTGACACGAGGATTTAAAAGGTATTTTTAAGACAAAGACTGTAACAGAACAATAACAGGACTTAAAGTAAGGTCAGGAGACCAGACGTGCAAAAACAACAAAAGTAAGGAACACAGAATCAAGACTTTCATTTGCTAGTTAATGCTAGTAGACTAATATCTAGCACCTAAAAGAAGCACTATCCCTTCTATTCTCTCTCTATAGATAAAATTTCCAGACAGTTCCTTGGCTACTGTAAACTCACACAGTCTCACAGACTTGGAGGCAAACTTCCACTGATTTACACCAGAAGAAAACCTAGCTGCTTTCCTTTTTCCCCAGCAACTTTAGGTTTTGAGCTCTTACCATTTCTGTGGACTAGCTGAGAAGTTTATATCTTTAAATAAATCCATGACTATTACTAGTCTCACCAACTTTCTTCATTAACCTCTCTTCAAATACTACCAGATATCCCTGACATAAAGCTATTAACACACAAACAATTTTGTCTTGAAGGCTGTGAATATACGTCACGTCAGTTATTCCACAGAAACTGCCCATCTGAATGCTCTAATTTGAGGGTAGACTATTTCTCACTGAAAGGAGGCTAAAATAGCTCATTTCTGTCACAGAGCAAGTGAATGTTCTAAGGCACTTACTATTTAGCAGCTGACATGCTGTAAATCACTGCATATCATTCTGAGCAATAAACTTGCTAATGCCTTCAAAGAAAGGATATCAAGGACTTCCACTACATATAATAACATAAACCATTACTTATGAGCTACAGTCAATACAGAATTTAGATGCCTATAAGGCCATATGTGCTTTTTCACATATTTTTATATATGTGTATGCACATATAGATGAGAAAAAGAAGCACATATATGTTTACACATACACACAAGCTCATGCATATGAATGTATATATACATGTGTTTTACCACCACCCATTTCTCCACCTGCCACCATTTCTTTTTCATGTATGCGGTTAAAAAAGAGATGACTGACCCCTGTGTTCGGTGTGACTCTCACAGTGTGCGAGACAGTCTCCAAGCCTGATCATGACCCAGAAATAAGACTCAAAATAAACAGGTATGCACACATGCAGGTGTAACAGCCAAGATAGCTTGACAGCCTTCAGTTCAAACAGGGAAGTCTCCAGGGAGAGTCCACAACACAGCTGACAGATGAAATGGGCCTTCTGGGACATCACACTTTCATGCAAGTATTGTTCTAGCACACTCTTCAAAATCTAGCATGGCACAATCTAGTCCAAGAGATCAGGATACATCATATCCAGCAACCGTTGGTCAGTTTACTTAGATCTCATTCCTGTTTTAGGGACAATTGAGCTAAAGTCAATAAGACCAGCAATGTAAAATTTGGATCCATTGGTCTAAGCAAGTGAGGAAAATGAAATTCATTAACATACATGTTTTTATCTGCTCACATCAACTAATTATGTATCCATGCCACCTTATATGAAGTTCACTAGATGACAAAGGTAAACTTTAAGAAGGTTTGATTTGTCACTAATGGAAAAGTAAATGCTCTACTTGTCTATGCCTCCAGTCTAGCTTCTCACTGTATCTGTAATAGTCCCTTTGCCAAAACCACCAAAAACCTAGAGGAAACCCTAAACATGAGAAGGGATGCTGATTACATCTGTACCCCTGCAGACCCCCCTACAGCTTTTCTAGTCTTACCTTCACAGCTTCATATTCAATCAAACTGCTAATATAAAAGCAGAGGATAAAAAGCAGAAGCTACTAATAATAAAACCACTGGTTCTCATTCGACTGAATCCTAGTTAGACCAGACTTTAATTATAAGTTATATTACTAGTCACACACTTCTAACGTGAGAACAGAAAAGCTGCCAGATTTGATATACTGAAATCCAGAACACTAAAAAACACACATGCATAATTTTGTGTAGGCACATGGAGCTCACCACTGATCTATAAAGTAGACAAAAGGAAGAGCTTTACATATTCTGCATGCGTGGGCACTTCTGCCACTTTCTAGGACACTTTCTAGAACAGCCTGGTAGCTAGACATCCAGAAGGGTTCTCAGTTGCTGTGAAAAGTTGTTATCCATAGTTATATATGACAAAGGATTAGGCTGAGTGGTACAGGGCAACTCTTAGAAAATTGGATGTCTAGAACCATGAAAGAAAA
Source organism: Burhinus oedicnemus (assembly GCA_008921705.1). Taxonomy (NCBI): domain Eukaryota; kingdom Metazoa; phylum Chordata; class Aves; order Charadriiformes; family Burhinidae; genus Burhinus; species Burhinus oedicnemus. The sequence goes on along the minus strand of VFFE01008050.1, from coordinate 397,393 downwards.
AATCTGCCGCCAATCTCTCAGTCTGTGGGACAGTTCGATAATGTAATACTTCTTTTTTTTTTTTTTTCCCCTGGGCTCACTGAAATAAAATCAAGAAACTTTTGGATGGCTTTTATCAGTCCGTGGCTTTTCAGAAACTTGTCTTCTTATCTTCTATGGCAGTCTAGTATCTAAAACCATGAAACAATCAAAATGAGAGGGCTGGATAAAAAAAAAAAATTTAAAAAATCACTTTTTAGTACTTTTAGACAGGAGTCTGAATCTCTTTAAAGGCTGAACATAAGAGGAGGTAGGTCTGTGACAATAAGTTCCAGAACCAGGGCCATGCTGAGCAGGAAGCTCCTCAAAGGTAGCACACACAATGTGAAGCTGCCTGCAGTCAACGGCAAGAACTGCTGAGCACTGCAGTATGTCTTTACTCACGCTGCATGAATACCCTTGGGACATGCCATCTGAAACCCTCACCTGAATGCAGGCATTTCTGTCCTTTCTTTGCGGGGCACTGTTTTCTTTTAAAACGTATCAGGAAATGGGGTCATGCTCCCTTTTATACAATAGCCTAATGGCTTGAACACTTGTTCAGGAAACAGGAAAAGTAGGCTCCTTTCCTTGCTCTGTCAGAGGGGATCCAAGCCCACTTCTCCCTCACTGGGCAATGTCCTACCCCTTAGCTATAAGCTGGTATGTGGAAGACAGCACTCTCCAGCCTTTCTGTTGAAGCTGTCCCATTCACTACTCATAAAAAAATTTGGGAACAGAAAAAAGACTCCTGCTTACTTGCCAGCCACTTGCCTGTCTCCAGACCTTTCCATACCTTACATTAAAGAGTCACTAGATCAAGCACAGAAGGAGACTTAATCATACAGTAGCAAAGCAATGGTTTTCACCATCATAGCTATTAACTTAGTCACCTGAATTTTACTTTAAGTCTTTAGATCCAGTCTGAAGTCTACTGCTTTAGGCAAGTCCACAAAGCCGTACATAGGCTAAAACATCCAGGAAGACAAAGCTTGCTTATAGAGTTTCATCAATTAACTTAATGTGAAGAAAAAGTAATGAGGGGCATCAGCAAAAGTTGATCCATTGAACTCACTACAAATATTATTCTGATAAAAGCAATAAAGCTGATTACGACATTCTCTGGGAATTTAGAGATGTGTTAGCAAATGTTTTCTGAAATCTGTACTGGCAAGAAAGTTAATCTCCCAGAAACAGCTCAGTGATTTTACCCAATCCTATGGAATTTATTATAATTCAATGAACCAAAAACCTCTGAGGAAGAAAATGGGAACAAAGAGTACAGGAGATTTCAAAACAAAATCACATTCTCAAAGAAGACAAAGGAATCTTGCTGGATTACATATTCAAATCAAGTAAAAATCTACACAGCGGTAAGGCCAGAAAGCTTGGATTATTTACACAGTTCCCAGCCAAATCCTCCTTAGGTACTACAGAACACAGTCCCAACATTTGCGTTCCTGGATGTGAAGCCAAATGTGTATACCTACTGTTTTGCCGACTGCACTACAAAAAAACCCTAAAAGCTGGGTTTAGGGTTGGGAGTGGGTTGGTTTGGGGAGGGGGTAGGGGGTTAAGTTTTCTAGGACAGACTTCACTTGTGTGGTATAAGTCCCAAAATGCATTTGATTTCTCTCTTCCAAGCCCTTGGCAAAGGGACGACATCCCTATCTATATGCAGATAGGATAGCAGATACTGGGGTTTTTTCTGCACTCAGACATTTTCCCATTGTTTTTTGTTTGCTTTTGTTATGCAGGCAAACTACGGGGCTCAACAGCACCCCTCACTACTACAAATCTTCATATACCGTGGTCTCCGACTGACCACTGTGAGCCAGATCAAAGTCAGCCATCTTCATCCTCTGGCTTCTGTGCCCAGCTCCCTGGCCTGAGACCATAAATCCATCGATAACTTCCACCCCAGCTACAACAGAACAGTTTGTTAAGTGCAAGGGGATCAATAAATCAGACCTTAAGCCCTGTCCACTACTATCTCAAGTTAATTACAAAGGGATTATTTTCCTTTAGCCCAGTACCTATACAAAATAATATTGTTTAGATGAACCAATTATTCAGGTTCAGTTCCCTTTTCGTGTTACACGGGAGTTTGACTGAACCAATTTTAACCAGAGCTCAAATCGATACAATCCCTCGATGTGGCAGGAGATGCCAGCCGTTCAGACGCCTGAGAAAAATCCCCTCCAAAATGGACGTAGTAGCAATATAAACATGTGTGGGTGCAAAGGGGATTTTCAAACGTTCTTTTACTGTGTGTGTGAATCTCACAAAGCTGCTCTGTATCGGGAGTGGGGGCGGAGAAAGCATAAAAATATTAATCAGTTACTTATCTTCTGACATGTTCTGGATCAACATCTGGTGCATGTGCAAGTGATGAAGTATGGCATTTGGCACAAAAGCTTATTTAATCTTCTCTTCCCAAATTGGGCAGGGAAAATTAGCACTCTTAAAAATTAAGTTTCCAGATCCAATTTTTTTTCTTTAAAATAAATTGCCAACATTGTATAGGCTGTCTGTTCTATTTTGGAAAATGTTTTTCGTCTGAGAAAAGACTGATCTTAAGTAGATTATCTATGGGCTGTTTCCTACCGCTTTTTGTCTCCCCTGCAGTATCTTACTGCCAGGGTTTAGTAGACAAGTATAGTCTAGGTTCAGCTGTTTTATTTCTACTTCTATCAGTTCAAACTGAGATAGCTCACACATCTGTTTTATTTCTGAACACACTGCATAGGAAAAGTGTCCAGCTCATTCTAATCAAGCATAAACTTTCCTATAAATAACTAAGGACCTAACGAAACAATTGTTTGGAGGAAATGAAAGTGTGTTTAGAAACTCAAATTCCTCTATACTGTATGCCTGAGCTGTTCCAGTTTGAATGTCTTCCTGACAGCACGGATCAGTTGCTCTAAGATGCTGTCCCCAGAGTCAGCAAACTGAAACTATAGCAGGAAATCCAGGTATTAACATCATACTATGTGCTAATTATAAACCATCATTTCACATTCTGACATTATTCACTTCTAACCTCTTAACTAAATCACGTATTTGCTTTCTAATCACAGTTGACAGGAGAGAGTGTCTGACACAAGACAGCGAAGTGATCTTTTAATAAGACAGCAGTTCAAAGATTGCAGCTTTTATGCATAGTAACGACCTTAGTTTGATTTGCGGCTCCACAAAGAAGTTGTAGAGTTTCTGAAAAAAGAGGAAAAGTTTAAATTACTTTAAAAGCTTCAAGTTCCTGACTTGTGTTTCGGTTCCAGCTTCTTACTTGAAGTTAGATGTTAGCTATCTTAACCTGTTTTGCAAAATTTCTTTCCTATAGCTAAAGCCTCTGCACGCACTATTAAATGTTTTCCATCTTCTACCTTTTTATTTTAACATACTCTGAGTTTTGTCTGGTGATTAATACCAGGTGGGACATCATGTCCTATGCAAACATACACTTGAAATTGGATGAACATTTGAACTCGTTTTGTATGGAAACTGATACTTTTTCTTTTTTTTTTTTTTCTTAAAATCCGAATTTTTATATCACAGAATATTGAGGTATCCTACCACATCTCTCAGCTCACTCACAAGAGGATTTTTTTTTAAAGCAGCATCATTTTTTTAAAAACTAATTAAATATTAGGTGATAAACTAACAGAGACTCCATGACAAAACTTTTGAGTCCACTCTTTCACAGTAAAAATAAGACTTGGGTTTTTTTACAGCAGTATCTGTATGTTTTTTTCCCTGCTCCAGCTAGACAAGAAAATGACTGAGTCCTTTCGTTGCGTGCTCACTAACGTGAAGGACGGCATGGATTACTGTTACTTTTTGAAATGTTTTAAATACCCATTGTGTATCCTGTTTTTCTGGCACTAGACAACTTTAGAGTTGCCAAGACTTGCCATTTATTTTATCTTAATAAAGAATCAATAAGCCAAATCTTGACTCCCGGCAGCTGATAATTTAGGATTACATTTTTAATTTCCAGCTGCTGTCTTTTGTCTGTCTGGTTGTTATTTTTCATTATTATTTGCTCTTTTCTTTGCGTGACAGTGAATCCTTCAGATATGATTACCAATTCAGCAATTTGCCTGTTTGCTGAATAAGATCTTTTGCTGTTGATTACCACAACATCTGAATCGTACACGGAAATATCACTGGTCACAAAGCCAAGTACTCCTCTACTGTACAAGATGCTCAGCAGACCTGCAGAAAGCCTGGCTCAAATAGACCAAAGCGGTTCTTAAGGCTTAAGCAGGTTATATGAAATACTTCAACCGCGTAGGTAGGAGCGCCTTTGCAAATAATCGACTTCGCAGTTGAGAAGGCGGCTAGCAGAAGCGGGGAGGCTGGGAAAATACAAACCTGCACATCGTAAGTCCCATTTAATAAGACAGGCCTCTGGGAATTGATGTCCTGCAGCACTCCTGAAAGCACAGTGCGGTTGACTTTCTGGAAGTCTTTGGAGTGGCTGAATTGCACCATGTTGTGGAGAGCCAAAATTTTAGTGTCGAGCTCAGCATCCTGCCTGGTGCGGTTGTGCAGTCCTAGGTGGTACTTGCGGAAGTGTTTGATGAGATCTGTGGGGTCGTTCCCGTAGTAACCGTATCCACAGATGTTGCATTTGAAGTCCTGAAGCTCTGGAGACAGAGGCGCCGTATCTGGGTTATCATTTACCAACAAATCTGCTTTAGATTTGTTCAGCCTTAAACCCCCATCTGAAGGCACTTGTGGGTTTTTTGAGGCCATGGGGACCGGGCTTGAGCCTTGGCCATCAGTTTGACCACTTTGCACTTGCACTGTTTCATCTGAAGCTTTTGGCGACATCTGATGCTCCTCATTTGTCTCCGCTGCATCTCCTGACGGGGTACAGACCACATCTTGGGTGTCATCTGCGTCTGATTTTTGAGGAGACTTCAAGGGCTCACAGATTCCCCCAACAGCTGGAGATGAGAAAGCCAGCATATTTCTGTCTGTCACCTCATCATGAGGGAAGGATGGAACATTTCCTCCCTTATTGTGGCTTTCATAATTGAAGCCAGCCTTTTCACTCAGCACTGAGCTTTTCAAGTCCTTTTTAATGCTGGAAGATGGCTCTTGGACATGCGTGCAAAGTTCCTCCTTGTTATTTAACTCTGCCGCATCACCCTGGTCAGTGTTTTCTTGCATCTGCTCTGTGGAAAATTCTTTTTTCCTTCCAGACTCTTCACTTTCAGTACCTGTAGACTCAAGGGTCTGTACCTCACCTTCACTAGCAACGTTTCTTAGAGGGGGGTTCTTTTTCCGGACCATATCTACCACAGAAAAAGAGAAGGAAAAAAAAAAGAAAAAAAAAAAAAAAAAAAAAAAAAAAAAAAAAAAAAAAGAAAAAACCCTATAGAATTATTCAAGATATATAACAGATTATAAACCTGGCACTTTTTAAAGCATTCTGAACTATATGAATACATCAACTTTTCAGAACATTTTTGTCATACAGGTTTTTAGACTATGCAGTAAATTGGAATTTTACATTTAAAAAAAAAAAGATCACAAATGACTGAACTTAACTAAAAAAACTTTAAAGCCTACAAAAACACTGCAATCAGAGTGAGTGAATTAGAGGTTTCACTATTTTTTCAGAAGATAATGGTCTGGCAGAAATAATTTTAAACGAATGCTTCATTCAAAATAATTTTGAAAACCAAGGGGAAAAATAAACTTTTGCAGTTGAATGTTCATGTACTGTACAACTACATATAATGTAGCTTCACAAAAATACACCTAAAAGACATAATCAGGAGCACTCAAACAAGTTATTAGGAAGGAAACAGATTTAGGAAAGTAAGTAACTGAGGTTTCAGAGAAAGTATTTTTTCCTAAGCGGGTATCAGTTTCTCTAGAGCGAAAGCTCCCCCTCCTACTGCCCGTAAACTTCAAACAGGATTGTATGGACGTTCTAGAGTCTGGCCCCACAGTCCATTATTCATGTAATGAGTTCTATTTGCCAAACAAAGAGAAACTAACTTTATTAGGAAACCCATTGTCAATAAAATTTTACAGGCCTGGATCCAGACATTTGACATTGCTGTGTGGCTGAGTTGGGATCTACCCCGACAACACCTGGAATCCACATGGATCTAAACAGCTGAACCTTCCTCTGCTCAGCCCTCCTTGCAGACGTAGCTACTATTGCTAAATCTGCGAGTACGCTTTCAGGATCCGTTTAAGAAAGCTCAGACAGGACAGCAATAAGGATCAGAGAGAAAGGAGGAGTCTGCCACCGATGAGTTAGCTCCTAGCTGAACGGGGGAGATTAGGGAAGAACAAATAATCAGAGCATGCAGGTAGTAAGCCAAATTCCTTATCCGCAACATATCTTCACCTTCCCCAGCCTACTTAGGAAAAAAGAAAATCTATATATGAAACTTCCCTGCACTCTCCACTGCGTGGTTCTGGATTTGATATTCACCACCAGCTGGTTTGATCCATTTGTGTTCACATGCTAGCTATGGGCAGAAGACAGATGTGCTACAACTTTTTCTATGCTCTTATCTTTGCCAATGCTGTATACAATGATGAATGTTTCTCTTCGCCAGATTGCGTGTGGTCCGGTGGCAGCAGCCTGCAGTACCACACACGAGGTGCGAGCTCCAGACTCAGCCCTGAGCCCCCATTCCCAGGCCAGCCGTGGCCGGGCGCCTACAGAGGCACTGGAGATATATATTGCTCTGCGAAGGGAGGACCACCTGGCGGTTCTGGGAGCAGCACTGATGCACTCCAAATGGTGCTGCATCCAGACCTTTAAAAGCCACGGATGACCTTCTCGAAACAGTACTTTGAGAAGTACGGCTGGGGACGGAGGTTAAAAATAAAAGAACAGGCGTCTGTACATCCTCTTATTTACATCTGCTCCACATGAAAGGGCACTGTATGCTATGTTGATAAAAACAGACAACTTCTTAGGGGAAGTGTTCAACTTGTGTCTTGGGCTGGCTCTGTTGTCTTTGTGGTTGAGCTGATCCACAGGCAGCATGGGCTACAGCGAGACGGCTTTCACACAGGATGCCAGCTCGTGTTACAGAAATTTTGACACTCCGTGTGGTCTTAATAGGTTTCTTAAATGCCTACTGTGATTCCTTACTGTGGAAGACACACACGCTTGGGAACCAAGTGTCTTCTCTTTAATGTCAACCACACCTACCAGGACATGTATGCACTGAATTCTACTTTTTTTTTTTTCCCCCTGATAACTTCTGAACCATGAAGTCACTCAGAACTAAGAGAAAAGAAAGATTTCCTGTTGTGGTAAGAGAACTATTACAATACAGACTCAGCCTACTAAAACAACATGCACTCATATATAATTCAAGGTATAAAGATAGTCTTTAGCCTTTTAGCATTATTGCTTCTCTGCGGGACTTCATGAATGCTCTTGGTTAACGCACACTAAAAATATTTGTGAGCATCTCTGGTAGGTGTTTGGCTAAGCCTGCATTTTTCTCCCGGTTACACATCCCAAACCATTTTTAAAATAACTTCTGTTTAAACACAATTCATGGCAGTTAGAGGACAGAGAAAGGAGTCTTGACTACGCAGTGAAGAAAAATCAGAAATTGAGAAAGTAAACATCGGGACTGTTACCTCAGTCAAAATTAAACAAGACTAAATGCAATGTTTTAAAATGTTTTTGTTACAGATATATTTAGCAGATAAGGAAAGTTTAGAGATTTTGCTATCTTCATGGCAACTGACAGAAGAAAGTCAGAGAAGAGGACAGGAAAAAAATCTCTATAAAGCAAAGCAAAGAAAAACTTGGACTGTATACAGGCTAACTAGACACTACTCCAGATCTAGATGCTTTGGTTCAAATTTTCCTGACATATCTGTGAGCCTGTGTGTTAATGGAGGCGGGGGGAGGACGCACCATTATCTGTCTAATGGAGCTTTTTATGCAGTATTCTATGCTTAGAGAAAGAAAGGAAAGAAGATAACATTGATTTAAATATAAAAACTTTCTTAAGTTGAATTTAAAAGTATTTTCCCCTCTTTTTTCTTTTAGCTTTTGAAAAATCATCTGTCATTTATTTGCTTGATATCCACTCAAGGGGACGGTAAGAAAAGACACGGTATTTTTTTTGGTCGCTGAAATTCCACCACTATCATTTTTCAGAGACATATTATGTAAATAAAACTACATTTGCAATACTCCTAAATCGAAGAAACCATCCCCTAGCAAGTCATAAGTTAGATATAGAAAGAATATAGCCACTCTGAAATTATTATCTCTAAGACAAATAACAGATTGCACAATGTTTTATTGTGTGCCAAGAACGTTTTCAGTTAACAATTTCACTTGAAAAAATGGATCACATACTTGTAAAATCATACCCAGCATTGACTTCATAAGGCATGTGGCTTTAGAGTGCTTTTTACAATTATTAATTCTATTAGTCAACTAGCAGGCGGGCTAATGCAATTGTCTTAGAAGATGCACGGAAGACACAGAAGACATTTTGAGAGCTGATCTGTATATCTGCAAAACAAAACAAAAAAAGGTTTTCCTTCCTAAATTATGCATTCAAAATATGGTTTTTACTTAAAAACATTATTATGCCTATTGTACATTCACATGCATATATTAGTGAGCACTATACAAATAGTGGCTGCAGTTCTCCACTTCCACCAAGCATGAGAAATCCCATAACTGCCCTCTCCTTAGACAGACACACGTGCTCTCGCACACACACGCATACAAACACACACGGAAACAGAGACAAAAATTATCTCAGAGGTGAAGTTCACCAAAAAACAAGTTTAAAACAGGTTTAAAGTAAGCGTTGAAAATGAGCTGGATGAATGCAGTAAAAAATAAAAGTGCCCTAAAAAATCACATATATTAACAGATATTGTGCATCATAATGGGACTGGCCTAATGGGATGGATAAAGGAATACAAATAACTGGTTCATATCCAGGCTTTGCCATCAGCAATTGAAAGTTATCATCTGCTGGCTGTCTTGTGTCCCACTTGAAATGAATTTAGTGGTGTTACTTTAAGTGGGCAACTATCCACATCTCAAAAATGCCATCACAATAATAAGCACATTTGTTGGCTGTTAGCGAAGAGGCCAAGTGATGAACAGCCATTGGGACTGAACTACCTTTTCACCACTGGAAATGGTGATCTTCCCAAAATAAAAGAATTACTAAGCCTGATGTGAATGAAGAGGCTTCTTGAGCTGAGGGAACCCTGGATAAGGTCCAGGCTGCAGAATTTGTCTTTGGGCTCCTGTAATCCAGGGTTTAGTGTCTTATTTTCATTATGCTGAAATTACCTTTAAACCATGTGGGGTTTTTTTTTTACCTGATATGATCATCCTCAGCTACTTTAAAGTGGAAAAAAAGCTAATACCTAAATATAGTTTCCCTCAACACCAGCCGAGGCTACTCTCATGATTCATACATCTGCAAGATACAGACTTTTCTGTTCAACAATCACTCACATCAGTTTATTCCTGGAAGCAAAAAGTGGAAACTTCTACTAAAATCAGTTTGTAATTCAAGATAATGAATTACCATAGTGACTACTGTACCTCTTTTAAAAAATAAAAAGAAAAAGCAAATCCTGATAATCAATAGTTTCTTATGCGTGGTGACGATAATGGCTAATTACCTGCTGATCATCAGCTCCCGCAACGGGTCATTGTTGCTCATTACTTTTATTGAACGTGATGACTTGTCATCAAAGCCTATTGCAACAGTACGGTTGGTGCCTTGTGCTTGCACTGCAGGTTTAGGTCAGGTCTTAGTCATCTGCTCTTCTTAACAGAATCCTACCTTTAGAAAGATGTCTGAATTTTGTGAGATGCCACTGACTAATCTTTGTGCAAGTAGGTGCACAAGCAGACGAAGAGCAAACTGAGTCAAGGGTCTATGAAGTCTGTGATATTATCAGTCAATGTGCTGCAGCAACAAAAAGTTAAATGAAAATACGCATTTATATTCAACAGGCTCAAGTAGGACCTCTTTGTTAAGGGGTAGTAAAATTAATACTTTTACACTCATATATATTACACACCCACACACAGACATATAATGCACATACGGTGCTTAGACATCAATCATTTTGCCAGAATAATGCAGCAAAAAATCATTAACTCTCAGTGTCTCAGCTTAATATATGTCTAATACTTACCTGTCTCACAGGAGTGTTGTGAGGCTTAATTAATTAGTGACTGTAAAGCACTTTGTGATCCTCTAATGAAAGGTGCTACATAGCACAAAGTATTATTAAAATCATTAGGACCACAAAAAAGCCCTGTGGAATTCCAGCCTACACTGTCTGTTGGGGTTGGGAGTGATCTTATTATTAAAAGGAGACCGTCAAACTAATTTTCATAATTTTTGCAAGATCTTTTTTTCCCCCCCTTTGCTGTTGAGATAGCACGTTAGTAGCAAGAAATTTAATCTTATCATCTTAATAACATACACTCATGTAGTTTGTTACTGCAGGGCTAGAGAAGAGAACAGGGCTTTTGGCACTCATCTGGCTTTCCCTTTTAAGGAAAAAAAAAAAAAAAAAAAGAGACATATATA
>VFFE01008050.1:355005-386766 GCA_008921705.1 Burhinus oedicnemus | reverse complement strand
CCACACTCCACCCCATGAGGACAGCCGATCATGTGAGATCGCAGGATACTCACTACAGCCGCATGGGAAAATACTGCTGTGGTTTTAATTTCTCTCTCCTTTTTTTCTTTTTCTTTCACAGAAAAAAAAAACAAAACCAAAAACAAAACAAAAACAAAAACCCAAATCCAAGGCACAAAACAAAACCGAGCTTATTACACACGAACAGGCTACAAAGACTGTCTGCTGTGCTTTATATAAAAAACCCTTAAGTGTTCAAAGTGTTGGCTTCTATCAAGCACAAAGTCCGAACCGATCTGGAGTCTCCTCCCCAGTCTCCATATAACAGTCAAGCAGCTGTAAGGCACACCAGCTCCGAAGCCAGACAGCTCCTGTCTGAGAAAGTGAATTTCTGGGAAGCGATCTCCGCGGCGGGCTCCGTCCCCAGGGAGCCACCCTGCACCCAGCCCTCCACCGCAGCCCGGCCAGCCGGGCTGGCCCAGACCTGTGCTGAGCACAACCAGAAAGTTAACAAGCTAATCGGGACAGCCCACAGTTCAAAGACCTGTATGTTTTCCAATTTAAGCATTTTCAAAAAAAAAAAAAAAAAAAAAAAAGTGAATACACTGGAAACTCCAGGTGAAATTGCTGCCTTCACTGAAAATGAGATTACATTAGATGCAAACTACCCCCAGACTCAGACACAGTGGTACAGGACTGGCTAAAGCTCCCTCTGTTCCACCTTCTCTCGTGGGTACTTGAGCAGTGACAGGACAGGAAAGAGACGGGTACGGCTTCACATCCCCGCCGTCTCTGGCCGGGGCGCAGAGCTAGAGGCAGTCACACACTGTGCTTCCCTCCAGCTCTGCTTGCGGTTCTCAGAGCAAGCCTTCCTGAAAACAACCACGACATGGTCCTAACCTTCCTCTGCTGAGAAGGGAAGAACAACCCCTTTTGTGTAAGGAACTCAAGAATCAGGCCCAAAACCATGGGAGGGCAGAATAAGCTTAATGACAAGCAACTCCCTCTTCAACATGACCACCTCCTCCCCCTTTGGCACCAGCATCTTCAAATACTCCATACAAGACAGGGGACATCACGGCTCTAAGCAAATGACAAACTAATTCCAGAGGACTTTTTAAGCTATACGCCTTTTTCTACAAGCCCTAAAACTGCATGGATATTCCCTCCTGCCTGAGATTGCTTAGAGTAGAACATGCCTCCTCCTATCAGTAAAATTTGGCAGGATCAGACATTGTATTTCATCAAAATGTGTCTGCTTGATATTCTACAGTCTGCTTGCTCCACTGGCATTACGATAGCTTCACCAAGCTAGAAAATGCAAGGAGAAAATTCTGCCTTATACGTCATACCAGTAGAGCAGGATTACAGCAAAACACTGTTGGTGTTCACCTCCTCACTTCCTCTTCTGCATTTCCAGACTCTTCAGTTTGGTCCCCAATCACCAATTTGCCAAGAGCTTTTTGCAATTTTTTTTCCACAAAGTTTACAAGAAAGACACAAGTGAAAAAAAGCTGCGGTCTGTTCAAGCTTGCTCCTTCCCATTTACTTTCCCAAAATTGATCGTTCTCAAATCTCAAAAAGTGCACTTTCGGACATCTTAAATCCTGTTCAGCTACAAAGTGTCATCACCTTCAAACAACTCTCATCAAGTAAGTTTCTTATTAATTTACATCAAATTAATTCGAAATGATCTTTTCTATTACCATATGCTTCGGAGCACAGCACGTATTAGTCGTCATCTAGCCACTGGAATGGATCTAACCTTTTTCTATGGGTATAAAACAGACACTTGGTCATTTCAGAGAGTTCAGGTGTGGCATTTCAAAATAAATGGTTTGAGCCTACTTCCAGGCACTTATTTCATTTTAAGCTCACTACCGGAGTAATCACGCAGACACTTTCAGGAGAAACTGAAGTCAAATGGTGATTTGTCTAAAGAGGCGGCACAGGGTGGAATATTATGTTATCTTGCAACCCAAATGGAGAATTCTAAAACTGCTTTTATTTAAGGGTGCCTAAGCACAGCTCTTTACTGCTCTGCATTTCTTACTAGCCTGCTGCAGAGAGCTTGCTCCTACTGGACCTCCTCTGCCATCCATCCAGGATGGGGGAGCCCAAGAGGGCAAAGGTTCGCTTTGCCTTGGCTTCCAATCAAGCATCTAAAAATACTCTGTAAACATGACAGCCTGTTAAACCTCAAGAAAGCTTGTGAAACAGGAAAATTAATATCACTGTCATTTTACAGATAAACAAAATCATCTACGGAGAGATGCAAAACTCAGGATGTTCAAGGTGACATGCAGGCAGGGCTCTCAGCTAGTGACTGAACCTGGTTTCTCTTGACGTCCGGGCCCATATCCCTCTCCGGTACGTATGTCAGTAGAGAGCGCGTCACCCTAGCGCTTGGCAAAAGGCCAAGATCCTGTAATTTAATAAGGTACAGAAAGAGCACCTCGTGCAAAAGCCTAAATGCTCCAATTTATCATGACAGTTACGGGATAAGCTGACATTTTATTTGTATGTAAATTAGTCTCCGAAACAGCATAAAAAGGCCACACTTTCAGGAATATTGTGCCTTTGCTTCTCTGTTCTGCATTTATCTAAACGGAGCTTTGTGTATTAAAAGTAGTTTAATTTTTATGTATTGATGCTGCTTTGCGTGCTCCCCAATCTGTTGTTACTGCACCGCAGAGAGAATCCAGCCTGATCTGCTTACTGCAATAAAGTAACTGACTTCTGCCAGGACTGACACCTCCTGTGAGAGCCCTGCCATCCTCACTGAATCTTCTGGTTATTCTATTAATTTGCTGTCGTTACACTTTATAGGATTGTAGAACATTCCCTATTAGATGAGACCAGAGGTCCATTTGGTCTGGTGTTCTGCCTTGGAGAGCAGCCAATACCAGATCCTTCAAAGAAGGTTCAACTGCCTTCGGACAGACAGAGAATCACCTACCTCCCTGAAAAATAAATCGCTCCTAATCCTCAGCAGTTAGACAGTGGCTTACTTTCTGAAGAGTAAGAGGGTTTATAGCCCTTAATTATCTCTCATGTTCAACAATCTGTTGTTAAATAAGTCTGCATATTGCCACTTCCAGTAAAAGTATCCAATATCTATCTGAACATTACGATGATCCTGGTATCACTGATATCTTGTAGCTCTCACTTTGCAATCTAATTACAAACCAAAAAAAGAGCAAGTATTTTAAGCATTTTGAATTTGCTTCTTGTCAATGGAGTAGAGTTTCCCCTCAATCTTGTACTAGTGAGAATGGAAGATCCTCTAGGCTGTGGGCGCATCTCTCACATGCCCCCTATTCACCCTGTCTTTAGGGTAAACACCCTCTGTCTTTCCAAACTCTTCTAGTAGGTGTGGCAATCTCATAGGTTTCAATTTCTTTTCAGCCTGAGTAAACTCAGTGTTCTTTGTAATCCAAATGTCCTTTGAAGACAATGGGAGTTTAGGGTTTGCGAATGACTCAGAACTGAATCTGAGTTGAGTGTATTGGCAGAGGCAAGCACAGCGCTACCTTGAGATGAAGAGTGAGGAATGGAGGTGACCTCCTGGCTCCTAGGCAAAAGCAATCAGGTATGGATAGAAGAAGTGACTCATTTGTTCTTTTGCATTAAGAATACAATGGACCAATCCTATTTCCCTTGAAGCTAATGGCAAAAGCCCCACTGACTTCAAGAGAAGCAAGACTGAGATCTGCTGTTCCTTTCTCCCAGGGGAGGCCTGTGATATAAGAGAAAGGCATCAAAGTTCCCTTGCCCAAAACTTCAGTCAAATGGAACAAAAAATTATTTGGGAGAAGCGGAGCAGATGGAAAGGAGAAAGAGGATGGGTTTGGCTAGCATTCCAGAAAAGTTCAAATAATTTTGTTTCCCAGTAGAGGCAAAAAACCCCATTTGAAATGGGGTTGACATTTCAGCTGGATCAAAACTAGAAAGTGGGAAGGAGGCTGAAGTCTACAGCCTGGACCTGAAACAGCAATATTAAATCATCACTGGAGAGGGAATTATTGTACTACTTTTCCAGCCAGACTAGAATCAAGATGAACATGAGTTTGCAAAAATGTCCTTTTTTTTTTTTTTTTTTTTGGTAGAAAAAATTTGGCAAGAATTTCCAGACACAAGTTACATAGGTAAGAGAGGGCAACCAAGGGCAACAGGAGTTGAGCCCACGTACATCAAAGCAGACTTTGGCTTTGGGTACCTATCCAAACTGAGCCTTCAAAGGTTCTGATGTTGCCCTATTGTTTAGCTTGAATCTTGTCTAAGCTTGCTCAGGAGAACCCACATTCAGAAGTATGGGAGAAGGGAAAAAGAACACACATTTTCCAAACCGTGATTTCAAAACAAAACAAAAAAATGTAAATCTACATGCTGCAGGGTAATACTGGTAAGCGTGGCTAGCTATTGTTGCTCCATGCTTTTCAATTTCCATATATTAGCATTCATTGCTGACATTATTAAATCCAAAGTTATTTGGATGCTTTGATCAGCAAATTGAATCTTGAGTCTATATATGATGTACCTATATTCACGTAAAGTTTACAAAACTATTTTATTTCCCTATTCTAACTCTTCCCCCCACATGCTGTGAGTTTCCATATATCCCACAGCCATACATTCCAAACACAGACTATTTTATTTAGTAATATATTCAAGAATTTAGATAAAAAGAAAAGCAATGGAAAATGTTTGGCAATCTCTATATAAACAGTTTCTATACATTTGGGTTGAATCATCTAGTAAACTCTCATCTTGATATGCCTGTGACAGATAAAACTTTCATCACCAATATGCCCTCTTGATTTGGAGGTTAGGATACACGGGGATCTGTATTACAAAATCTATTATACCCTTTATGGCTATCACAAAAATTAACATCACATTAAATATAAGCAAGTCAGAATTTTGGCACTGATGTTCCACTCGGCACAAATAACCCCACTCTCCATTGTGAATGGAGGAGAAACAACAGCAGTGGCAACCACAACAAAAGAGTGGATTGTGTGTTCCCTATACAAAACAGAAAGCTGTGCCTATTCAAGAAATCTTGGCCATTTGTCAGAAATTAGAGAACTGATGTTGGAGCCCAATATTAGCTCTAGCCAAAGCAGTGGTGAATTACCTTGCCTTGCCCTATTCACTAGGAAAGACTCTGTTGCAGCATATATCATATGGTCCTCCTGCATACTCAGAAACATCGAGCCACTTTCTTAAAACAAAACCAAGTTAAATTAAAAAAAAAAAAAAAAAAAGACCAAAGCAAATGTAAATGGATTCACTGTGAGATGTCTGTCTATATTTGCCCTTTTTATCTGTTATTTATATTTCTTTTAAAGCTGAGGAATGAAGCGAAATGCCAATGAGAAAGCTACTCTTATAATGCCCCCACCATAATGATTTGTTATAAAACTGCTTTAAAACAAAGAAGCATTTTTCAGATCGCCGTAGGAGTCGAATGCACATATTCACGGAGGAATATGATTTCTGTTTTACCCATTTCAATTTTGGTGAGAAACGGGGAAGGAGGATGCAGAGTAAGGAGACTCCTCGAGACTCTGCTGATGTGGCTTTGCAGCAGCTTCGTGTAGCGAGCGCTGGCGTTGCTTTAAAACTGGCAAGGGGTGCCAGCGTCAGCCTGTTGACTGCTGGATGAATATATACAGCGCAAATAATGCTGTTCTTGACTCAGTTTTCGCCCAACTCCCACATAAACTTTCCATGGGAAAATCTCATAATGCCTGCATAAGTGATTTTATGAATCTAGCTTTCAGCTTTTGATAGAAGATTTCTTACTCTACTGTCTTTGATTCTTTATTGCATGAAAGGGTACTGCCAAAAGCCCTCACATTAGCCTCGACCATACAGACATCGGAAATTTAATTTAAACCTTGGCAATCTGCCAGGATCATAAAACACATACAAAAAAGATTTAAAAATGGATTTTTTTTCCTGAGACCTAAATACGTAATTTGAACAAACGCAAGGACAACACAGGTTGCAGAATCTGCCCGCCGCAATGTAGAGAGGCACTAAAACTGCCCACAGGAGTTGAGCAGCAATCTGCAGTTTGCAGAGAACAAACAGAAGTGCACAGTTGTTTTTCCCACTGAAGATACATTTTGAAATGAGTTGGACACTAACTGTACCTCTTTTCCTTCAATAATATATCTACATGTTCTTTTTGAAAAAAAAAAAAATCTAGAAGAACTTCTCTAAAAAAAAGTTACATAGAGGTACAACCACAGATTACGCTAATACTTCCATTCTCAAAAAACCCCTATACACAAGCGAGCCTTACCGCATTGCTCCTGTCTTCCTCCTCAGAGCTGCCTTCTTGCCACCTCAATTCCCAATCCAGTACCTCACCAGTTTTAAGAAATATCCGGCAACGATGTAGGGCTGATTTGTTGCACTGGGATATATCCCACAAAAATGGAAAACTTTTGCCGTGTTTTCACTTATGAAGAAAGCAACTTATTAAAGCAACTTCTGGGTTCACTGGCATCTTGGAGTCTAAAAAAAGTCCCAAAATTATTTGCAGAGGCTACAACAGCAGCTTCTTTGAAGTAATGTTGCAACTTGTGCAAAGGAATTTGGGATGTACCTGAGATCTGAAGGTGCGGGCTACAAATTAACACAGCCAATTAGGTGGAGAAGCTGAGAGTCCAACACAGATGGGGCAAGATAACCACAACCGAATAAAAGGACTGCCAAACGTAAGCCAGTTGGCTGAGTATAGATCGTGTCATCCTGCTCAGCTAGCTGCTGCCCAATCAATAATCTGTTGCTGTTTGCTCTCCACATGCCAATCAATCCCAGCTAGGGCTGCTTCTAATTTTCCAATGTAGGAATAGCTTCAGAACATCCACAATTGTTATTTCAAACAACCCAAGAGATAAATGTTTCATCCACACATCAGCGTGCAGATTCTTCCCAAAATGGGACTAAGTCAAGAGTAAATAATTACTCCTGTAACAGTTTGATCTGATAAACCACAAGACATAAGTCTGCAAAAGCAATCTTTGTACCATTAGCAGTCAGGAGAGAATCCAGCTTCTAAAATTACTTGATTAACTGATACAGGACCCCAAAACTGTGGTAATTCTGTAGAGAATGTTTCACAATAAATATGGCCGTTTTTATAGGGATTAGTATTAGCTATATATTTCTTCTCCCCTGAAATCTGGTATAACTGGATTTATGCTGCAAAGATGCCTTGCGTTACAGGAAGACAGAGATGAAATCAGAGCCAATTAAATTTAAGCATCTCTTCAACAATTCTTTTGTTAAGCAGTATGTATTGAAAGAATACATGAGAGGAATTAGAAATGATCTTCATAACTTGTCTGTGGCTTCTCTTCTTGTGAGTAATGAGAACAGCCCAAGATCACACAGATAAAAATCTTAATGTCATAAGACATTCGTACAACCATTTGTATGTAGATAACAAGATGAGCATATATATGCATACATGACAAAGAACAGAGAGTGCAATAAGCAGAAGTCATGTATTTGCGAAGTAGCTGATACTTGGGTCTTCTCCAGCATGGAGTCTACTGTTCAAACCAAACGTGGACTCGAGTCTTCCTTTTTTTTAAAAAATAACCTTTTATATCATTGAATCCCACAGCATCTTGATAGGCCTTGGCCCATTAATAGAAAAAGAATCACTTTATGACTCCCAGATCTAAAGCATCGATTTGATTTCCCATCCTATTACACACCAAGTTGTTGCAGCTCTGGATCTCCTTTGAATCTGATGGATCTGAAACAAAAACGCCCAATATCTACGCTCCTAACACTCGCTCTCCATCCGCACACAGCAGAACCCACATATTGTTCCCATTTTGCCTGCTCACAAGATGGCATGCTTGTCTCGCTTCAACCCCGCAAATAAGTCTGTATTACGCTCACAGCACCAGGGATAATTAAAGGCTGGGCACGGAGGTGGTTGCGCTGTTAGGGAGCGGAGCAACCACGGATGGCAGCGGCGGTGCTGCAGGTACGCCCGCGCTGTGGCGCCTGCAACGCCGCCTCCGCACAGACCGCCTGGTTCTCCCTTCCCCAGTTCAAATGCGGGAAGCAGTGGGGGCTTGGAAACTGGGGGCAAATCCCAGAAGAAAAAAAAAATGTGGCTTCTTTAGCCCAAACTGAACTTTGTCTACCTAGAACGCTACTGGCATCGGCGCCAAGGGGTAGTTGTGCAATTCCACAGTATGCTGTAATCTGGGCAATGTAACACACACTTGATTAGTCTCTAAAATTACTGAAAATTACCATCTCCCTTGCGTCTTTCTAACAGCTTGACGTATCGATGCCTAATGTCTCATTATGTTTCGATTTGAATCATGACTGTAAATCACTAGAAGTATAGAAGAAGAACGAGACATAAGATTATGGGGGGGGGGGAAGGGATGCATTGTAGAGAGACTGGACTTCAGAAACTTCCTGAAAATACTAAAATCAGCAACAAAAACATCATATAAAACTCTGCGCAACAGCAAGTCTACAGCGGGTAGTGGAATAAAGATTACGTGTGCTGCAGACCCAGTGGTTCACTCGTCACAGGTAGAGAGTTAAGACTTGTTTGGATTTAAAGAAACACCCTTTTTTCTTTTTTTCTTTTCTTTAAAGACAGGTGTGGGGAATAGAAACAATAGGAACATTGTTGTACCTGTTGATTTTGCTCACGTTCACTATAAGAGGTCTGAGAAAACAGAAAAGATATCGCCTTTTGTTTTAGCTATAGCAAGAGTGCGCAAAGTCTAGGACTTCTGTTCATGTGGCAAGTACGCGCATTTAATTGTATATGCAGGCCCTTCCAATTAACCTGTGTCCTTTATACCGGTAACCAGCTGCTAATCACTTTCTGCAAATCCCTGCATTTTGCCCTGAATTCACAGCACCACAAGTCAATTTGGTAGTTGAAAGGGGTGAAAAGGAAATATGTCTCAGGCTGTGCTGGAGCTGGCACGTGAACACTGTCACTGAGAGTCAAGAAGTGAGGAGATGTCAATGGTTTATGCGTCAAGATGAGCAAAAGGAAGACCATTGTGCAAGCTCACACCGCCACAGCGATGCTGTGCAAGCTGGAAACACTGAACCCACAAGAAAGCACTAGGCAGGGATTTCTTTTCACTGTCAGCTGAAGTGCTTCCTGTAATTATAAATATAGAAGGGTTAAAGTGAGAAAATGATTAAAATGCCCTGACAGAAAATGAATTCCCAAAGAATACTCCAAAGATTAATCAACAACAGTCTATCAGCGTAAGATACTGTGGCAACACAGCACTCCTGAAGCAGACAGCCTGGCATTCACTTGCTTTGCTACATGAGAAAAATCCAACATCGGATCGTGGCTACATCTAAACTGTGGGATACACTTCTGCAGCTCTCAGCTCCAAATGCACACGCTGGCAACATCCTGACTACACGTCAGAAAATCTGGTTTGGCACCCTTCTCCTACGCACTCTGGACTCCATCAGTAGAAACCCAAGCGAACAGACGAAGTGCAACGTGCGCCATCCAGCAGATCAGGACTGCGGTGCCTGACTTGCAAGAGAGATACAGCAACGGCTCGTTGCTGGCTTATGCTTCCTATAAGCACTCCACATTTCAGCAATATTAAAGAGACGCTTTCTGCTCTGGTTTATAAAGCCATTTTTTCACTATTATTTCACCTTTTTTTTTTTTTTTCTTAAAACAGCAGATCATTGGAAGAGAGGAGGGGAAGTCCTATTGTTAGACGAGCAGCCAAGGACTGGGGAATGTCTCTTAATTTCCCTTGTGTCCTCAGAAAAGCAGCATCATACGCTAACCGCTCCCCCTCTAAACCAGCCATATCATGGCTACATTTATACTGTTTTTCGTAACACTCATCAAGAAGTGAGCCTGGTCTTGAGGCCAACTGACAAGGCGGAGCGTGAAACTCTACTACTTTATTCTCAAGTCACTTATTTCCATTTGAACTAGTCCATCAGGGTTTAAAGTCTCATTTCAAACAGCTGCATCACGGATGACCTAACAAGACAAATACTCAAGGGAGTTTATACAGAATGTACTAAGGAAACTGGACGATGATAAAGCTTTGTGGTATCTTCAATCTGGAGAAGTACTGAGATATACAGAAAACTGTTGAAAGTTGTATTATGAGTTGGAATGAAAATTACTAAGAAAGATAGCATGCTCTTAAAATAAGAATCCCTGGCACCTTATTACCTCTAAATGATATAAGGGAAAAAAAAAATAGTAGTTGACCACAATTATAAAGCAATCTAAATCACACTTCAAAGGGCCTTATGATGTCCCAGACAAGAATTTTATCAGAAACAGGTAAGTAATAATGTCTCTGTATATGTCACAGGTGTCATTGCATTAAGAAAACTATTTATAATGTTCAAGAAAGATTATTTTAACTGAAATTAATGAAGATATGGAAGACGGGGCTCTCCTCTGCATGAACAAGTGAAGTGCAGCTCATTTAGACTAGCAACACAATTGCTAGCAGCAGGTAAACATCAGGGAGGGAACAGCTTAGGATCATGCTGGCATAAGAACAAATAGACTAGCCATGATTAACTTTGGGCTGAAAATGAGAAGGAAGGGTTTTAATTGACAAAGCAGTGAGGCTATGAAACATCCTTCAACCAGACGCAGTCAAGGCAAAAAAAAAACCTACCTAATTTTAGGATGAAGGTGGGTCACTTTATAAAAGGGATTACATACGGTGGTTGATGTTCAAAGAGCTACCCACTGCTCCCAGTTCCCACAGAACTTCAGGACAACGTACACGAATCCACTTTTTTAGGGTATGCACAGCCTTATCACTGTTCCTTAAAATGTACGTGTCAAGGGCACTGTTTCCACAAAAGCAGATGGGGAAAAGGCTATTCTTTGTCTCTATACTTTTTAAAAAATACATTTATTTTCATAGTGACTTTCTGCATTTCCCTTAAAGCCAATAGTCATAAATAGACAGTATCTTCCGCTGCACAAGATATGTAACCTTTCTTACTTGGGCAGAAGGAATTAACTGTAACATTACCACTATCAAAGCTTTTGTTAAAAAGAAGCCACTTCCATCCTTACAATCTGTCTTACTAGTCACTTATATGTGTGACTGTGCCATACCCCAAACAGGCATTGTACAGTTCTTTTTGTATTTTTAAAGCCAGTTCAGTCATTATAAAAAGAAAAGAGAAGGCAATTCTTGAGTCTTCTACATAGGTTCACAAAAGACATGCCCAGGGTTGCCCACACTGCTTTGCCAGGACGATCTAACCAGAGCTACGTTTAATGGTGGAAAAAAAAAAATAGGTAAAGTTCTTTTCAGTAAATTGTACACAAAGTTTGAGTGGGACAGAGGTCCACATCCAGAGAGAGTTCAGGCAGTTTGACACTACACCTTGCTGGTCATCAAAAAACAATTTATTTTTTTTTTATATTCCTTTTTTTAAGACAAAACACTTGTTAAAATTCTGAATGTTAAAGTTTTCAACCGAATTTAATCTATTTGGATGAAACCAAATAGATAAAAGGTGATGCCTGCTGCTCTCTCTACTGAAGAAAGCAGAAACTTTTGCTCCGATTCAATGAGGACAGACTAGTACCCACCTCCCTGCTTGTTCTTGGAGCCACCCCATCTCCCTGGCTTGTTGCAACACTCCTGTTTTCACATAATTCACAGTGCAAAAACAAAGATGGCAACAGATGGCTAAGCAGAGAAGCCTTATGTGGTCAAACTGACCAACAAAAAACTTACAATTCCTAAAAAGCTTTTTATGGGGTTCATTTGGGCCTGACCAACTTTCACACATTATTTTGGTTTAGCTGTGTAAACACCAGGCCATTTGCTCTAAATTTCTTCTTTTTCCACAATAGCATGATATACCACTCTTGCTTTTTTTCTTTCTGCTACACTGAAATGCATTTAAACATGTATTTATTTATGGTATATACTGTTTTCTACAACCAGGGCTCTTCGATAATCCACGATTTGGCAGGCCTTTCCGGCATCTCATTTCTGCCTGACGTATCACATGAAGCCTTTTTCTTTTTTCCCCTGGTAATATATTGGAGTTTTTGCTTCTGCTTCTGAAAAACGTGGAGATTCAAGGTTTCACCCACGAAGCAGACACAGCGCGGAGGAGGGGGTAACCCTGATGGAGATGAAAGTAAAGCTCGGTGACATTTCTCGGCGGGAGCAGAGCTGTCACCGAGTCAAGCAGTGGGTGCCACGGGCAGAGCCAGTAGCTGAGATCTGAGGGTGCAATTTCATGATGGGCTTAAGCCAGGTTGGTCCTGAGGAGCCCTGCCCTTCCCCTCCTTCACCCGCCGCCTGCCTGCCCGCGCTCCCCGCTCTGGCCAACAACGCCCTGCTCCTGCCCCGGGGCTGGCAGGAGGACGGTCGGACTGTCCCTTTCGGTGGCAGCTCAGGCTGGGATTAAAAAAAGCTCACTTCTCTGGAGAGCGGTCCCCAGCGCGTTTCCAGCCCAGCTCCCGTCTCCCCGTCTGCCTTTGCAAATTCAACCAAGGCTGGAACTGCACTGGCGCCCGTCCCACGCAAACCGGGAAAGGGTCACACACCTGAGAGACCTCCAGCAGAGTCCAAACCGAGCCATTACCTGCTCCTCGCCCCCGAAGCACTACTAGGCAGTTCGCCATGCTGAAGGTCCTCGGCCAGAGGCCGTACGTACGTCTCGCCTGCCCGACTGCGAGAAGGCTGCGTGCGGTCCAAGCGCTGCCGCCCACCCGTGCAACCAGGCTCCTGCACGTCTGCAGTCCTCCTTGCCAATGGACGGGGAAAGCAAAACCATCAGAAACAGTGTGGGTGAATGAAAATAAGCCCTACTATAAAGGAGGGAGTGGTTAAAAAGCGCTTTTTTTTTTTTTTTTTTTTAAAAAAAAAAAAGGGAGAGAGAAAAAAACAGATTTCAGGAGAAAACAATCTCTATCTGCCAGGAGACATAAGTGCTGTCTTCAGAAAAGTAAAATCATTATTGCAAGCAAACTGATTCATTAAATAACATGCAGGGGAGGATTATAATGCCTTCCTTGTCATTAAAATGCTTTGAAACTATACTTCTGTAAGATATGCTAATGATATTCAGCTTTTTTATTACACAGCAGAAGCTATGCTCTGGGTGGAATCTGGTGCGCTGTGTTACACGGGAGTTCAGGTTAGAAAAGCAATTGTTAGTTCACATTGACTATAAACATGCTTAAAATGCGCACAAAAACTGCCCATACCGTACAGAAACCAGATGTCAAGGTGATGAACTGGTCCACACCAAGCAATACATTCCCTTTCCACCCAGGAACCTCCTTCTATGCGTGAAAATCCTATCTTTGGCATACTTTTCTCTAAAATTAAAAGCCTGTCTGGATGTTGAAAGTCTAACCAATTCTTTTTTTTCCCCCATGTCCACATCTGAATGCTACTAATAAAGAACAACACTATTAGAAATTAACTATCAGTTTATGTTTACCTATTTACCCGGTAGTTTAAGGAGTTTTATTTCAGTGAAATCAAGTTCTGGAGTGTTTTGACCAATTTATGTAAGTCCTTATTAAAAAGAGCAAAATGCAGGCTCTAAAACCCAGTGGAATTGGCACAATCAAATTTCCATGTGATTTATCAGCTTCACTGTCACAGTAACTAACTCAGTGCATTTTTTTGCTTGGTTCTCCGTGTAAGCTGTCAGGAGAAGTCACTCTATCTAATAGAAATGTAACACTATTTTTATTGCTTATCTCTTTTGCCCTGGGTTACATCAGTAAGTCATCTCCCCCTGTCAACTTGACAAGAGTCTTTTTGGTGTTGACCTTAAAAGGACACAGCTGTGACAAGTTCAGGGTTTTTTTTTTTCTTTTAATAGTTCTCAGCTGAATACTTGTTCTTGGTAGTCTGGGGTCTTCATCTGGCACTGTTTTACCCCATGGGTAGACTAAGCACAAAGCTTTGGTCATTCAGTCTGATAGTATCTTCCAGCCTCTATTGCAAGAGGCACCGGAGAATTCAGAGGTAGATTTTATTCCGGCAAAACCGTGATTAATTACACGAGGTCTTCTAGATTTGGTCTTATTTTCTTAATGCTCTGTAATTAATGAATATGAACATACATCCTTATTTCCACAGCCTTTGCTCAAGATATTAAGAGCTCCAATCCCTGGACTCAATCCCCCCTGGCATTTTCACTCGTGTTACATAAATGATTGTGCCTGACTCTTTCCAGGTCCCAGAATTTGAAGATCAGGATCAAAAAAAAAAGCTCAGGATTATCAGAATGAGGACGGAAGAATATACCAGCAACTATATACTATCAACTTGTGTTAATACAATACCCCAACTAGGGAGTATTTGGAAAATACAAAAACATATAGGTAATCTGAAAATAGCATCTAGTATTTCTGCTGCACACCATCCAATAAATGAAACACATTACTGATTTAATGAAATAATATGATTTTGTGCCAAATCCCTCAAAAAGTAAAGAGGAACAGGTACACAGCGTATTTCCGATTCACTGCGCTATTTGCACTGATGGTTATTTACACGGATATAGACTTTAGTCACAGCAATTTATACATCACCAGTTTTAATCATGATTTAAATTGGCAGGCCAAAAACATCAACATACACATACAATGAGGTTAAAAGAAATTATTTGTGTTTTCACCGTACTTCTGAAAAGTGACAACTCAGGAAATTATTATTAAAAGATGTCAGCTGTAACTCAATGTAGTTGTTTTATCAAAGGAAGGAGTCTTCCTTTGGACAGTGACTTGTATGCATCATATCTATATGAACTTAATTAAGAAGTTACACAGCTCAATATCATCTTTTGTGTTTACACATTTTTATGTTGATACACATTACAGATGTCAATCCATGCTTTCTATTTACTAGATCATAAGGTTTTTTATGGTTTATGAAAGCTGGAATTAAATTAAAAATCATTAAAAACCTCTTTAAAGTATTGTTTGTCAGTTCACTGATGCCCGAGGTATGCAAGAAAGAAAAAAAAGACGTTTACAAAACCTGTTTTGCATTTAAAACTAATTTAAGCAAAGAATTACACATGCGATTTGTTCACTGCACAATTGTTCATCCAATTGTTTTGGTTTATCACATTCTAGAAGTAACAAATTTCATCATCTCATGCTCTATTTTCATCCATAGAATGGAAAAGGAAAATAATCTTTCAGGTTTGGTTGTTTGGGGTTTTTTTCCCCAGTTTCTGGTAATCTTAGTTTTGAAAACAAGAGTCACTGAGCAGAATGTAAAATGGAGAAAATAGTGTCCCTGCACCAGCAGAGGAAGCCTCTGGCAAAAGCCAGTTTAATCACTTCCACAAACCGGTTCCAGGTGTTTAGCTAGCCATTTCCACCAGGCTTGTGGTGTGACTTGACTTCAAACTTTGGCAGCAAATAGGTAAATAAACACAATCAAACAGTACATCAAGCTCTGTAGACTTAGACCTTACCACTGATCAAAATCCAAAAGTCTGATTTTTAAAAGGTAAAATATTGAAGTCTTTTTTTAAATATAGGGTTTTCTATATTAAAATAAAGTATTTTTTCTTAAGATTAATTATTATGTACCTTTGTTATTCATATTAGATTAGTTAGGAGTCCAGTGACTGTTTTAATATATACTGCAGTAGTTTCATGTAACATCTTTCGGGATAGAAAGTATGCTTTAATATGCTATACATTAAAAATCAAACCACATACATGATGCTACCAGTTTCGCTATGCTCCTGCAAGTATCTGCAACATCAGACTATTATGCATGATGATCACAGAAGAGAAAAACCTAACTGGCAGAAGTCTCAATGGGCTTAAACCAGAACAAAAAAAGTGTACTTAATTTATGAGCTGAAAGTCTGTCTGCAGTTTGGCACACAGAGCACATCACACCATGTAATTTTATAAAAATAAAATAACTTTGCAAATCGCTTCAAATATTTCCTTTCTCATTGGTTTTAATCCTGTTTGAAAGGAGAGAAAAAAAAAATTACAGGATGAAATGAAAGCAAAATGTAATGATCTAGGACCATAATTCTCCTGAACGAACATTCCTACATTTTTGGATCATGGACCACTGTCAAACTTCAAACGTAACACGGAGCCACTATGCAGCCTTCGCATCAAACTTTTAATTAAAACCCCTAAATGGATGATATGATGCTGCAGATCAGTATCATACCATGATTATATGTGTCTGCAGACCACAATTTGGAAACAAATATATTAAAGGATTAATTTTCCAAAGGGAATGTTAGTCTCTGGACTTCTTGGAATACTCATTCCATATATTGAGATGCTACACAGTATGCAAATATCTGAAGACCTCCAGTCTATGAATTTTTAACAATACAAGTGAAAAATACCAGTTTGAGACAGGAATTTTTCATGGAATGCCATGAGACAATTCCAAGATGATTGTATGAAAAAAATATTAGTTTATCCCAACACGTTCCTCCGTCTAGATTGTTGGGTTTGGGTTTTTTCCCAAGCAAACTGACCAGACTCACATCCTCTTTATAATAAAGTACCCATAAAGTGAGGTCAACAAAGCGATTTCCAAAAGTGTCCTAGAAAGGACCAGCCTATGAACAGGAAAAGCTCTACTTGCTTCAGGTCAGGCTTATCCCTGCAGAATGTAGAACAGAATTTTGGGGTTTATATTATATATTATATTATTTTTTGATATATATATTTTTATATATATATATATTTACAATAGAAACCAAAAGCATGTTTCATATATGCCTGCATACATATATATGAAGGCGTTCAGTAGGAAAGGCAAAGAAAAAAGGAATTAAAAAAAACCCCCTGTATTCATTCTAAGGGCTTTCTCTAAGTTTATTTAGGGAAAAGAAGGAGCGAGGGTCGTGCCGAAGCTGGAGCGGGACAGCCGTGACCGCTGTTCTCTGCCCGGCGCTTGAGTGACCGAGCGGGGGGAAGAGCCGTTAATCACCGCGGTCTGGGAACCGGGCAGAGAGAGGCAGCAACTGCTTTCCGCAACGCTTCCTGCGATAAGGCTGCCAGCGCTGGCACACCGACACGGACACACAGACGCACACACGGACACACAGACGCACACACGGACACGAGGCAGTTACGCGGCGTAAGGCTTCAAGCCACTGCAAACGTGACCACACACACACACACACCCCCCACTCACTCACTCTTTCCTCTCAGCTCTCGCCAAAGGTGCTGTCGGGGGGTGTCGGGGAGCGCGGAGGTGCGGGCGGGAAGGGGAACCCCCCGCTTCCCTCCCTCCCTCCCTCCCTCCGCAGCCCGGCGGCGGGCAGAGCCGGCGGGAGCCCGCCCGGGGCCGCGCCGTGCCCCGCAGCCGGCGCTTATCGCTGATGCTCAGTCGCGACACGGACCCAGAACTTCAACGCTGAACAAAGGAAGCCGAACCGACACAACAGCACAGCTGGGTTTGTGTTTCTGCCCCCCCCCCTTTTTTTTTTTTTTTAAAAAAAAAAAAAAAGGGCGATCCCAGCAAAGCTTCCTTCGCTCAAAGTCGACGTGGTATAAAGTACTATAAAGTCTTTAAAGACTTGCAAAGGAGTGCAAACAGGGGAGACAGCAGCACAGGCATAAACGCCAGCACGTCCCCATATCATCCGATAACTTCCCCTTACATGCACAGTACAATACGAGTTTGCTGATCACAGCTTTTCCACTGTACCAGAGCCAAGTGCAGGCAATTACTTACACTTATGTAGACTTTTATAAGAGATAACAGTTATCTCTATTGAAAAGGCACAAGCGGGGGGGGGGGAGGGGGGGTCTTTTTTTTTTTTTTTTTTTTTTTTTTTTTTTTTTTAAATTTGCCTTTCATTCCTACACTGGTTAAGAAACGGAGGAGGGTTTCTGTGCAGGGCACGGATTCACCCAACCCACCGCAGAGCCCCCCGGGGAGGAGAGCCCGCACCCCCTCGCAGCGCTTCGCCCAGGCCTGGGAAAAGCGCAGACGTACACCCGCCCGCCCGGCTTTCAAAAGCACGCTAGCTCCCAGCGGCGGGTACCGTAGCCCAATCCCACTCGGCAGGCCCGGAGGCGAGCAGGACCGGGCCGCCGCTGCGGCCGGGGCCCGGCTGGGCCGGGAACGCGCCGCGCAGCTGCGCCCCCGCAGCGCAACAGCCCCGTGGGCAACGGCGTGTCCCGTCACGAGGCGCTCCAGCCAGATCCAAACCACTTGGATCCAGGTGAAACAAGCCACATTGGGCCCCGCTGCCTTCGCTAGCCACGTCCCCGAAGCCAAGATAAAGGCAGGAGCAATCTACGCATTTTTAATGCAAATGAGATGCGGCCCTCGGGCGCTTAGCAAATTGCCAATGCATTGGGGATGCCCCCGCTCTTCGAGCTTTGTTTCCACATGTGCTGCGCGTTGATGAGCGCTGGTTGCGTTTTTCTTCCCACCGCTAAAGGACGCAGCACAGACATAGGAAGAAGGAAGAGTGATGCCTCAGTAGCGCTCACAGAGCAGATGGCCGCTGCCAGCATCCCCCGTTATTATACCCAGTACGTTCACCAGGGCCACTTCACTAGCATTTCTTCCAAAATCGATGCTGGATACTTGTAACTCAGAGCCAGCGCCTCTGAGCAGAAGAACTATGTACTGCATTTATGGAGTCACCATCTTTGCATTCACTTTTTAACCAAAACTATCGGACCCTTACACATTTGGGAAAAGGATTTCTGCATAGGAGGTCTACCTGTATTTATAAACCAGGGGCATTTGACACGCTGCAGAAGCGTAACATGACAGCAAATGAAAGAGGGCTTCCATTGCCTTAGCACGAACTCACACGTGCATTTAAAGCAGATATTAAAAACATGATTCACCGTAATGAAGACATCCCAAACAACTATTTAAAGTAATTCAAAATACAACATTTGGGGGTGGGGAGGTGACCATACAGTGCATCTACTCCTCCCCACCCCCCAAAAAAACACAAACTCCAATAATTAGCATTAGTAGTAAAAATAATGGCACATATTTATACTTTATCCAGAAGTCCAGCAGCGTTCTTAACAAGATTAGGTCTCGCTTTCAGTTTCACTCACCACTGAACGAGTCAGCTTTGAGGACTGCATTAAAGAGGTGTGGAGTGTCACTTAGGAGTTACAGAAAGTACATGGGCATGGTAAAGAAAGATAGAAAAAACCCAGTATCATAATCCATGTAGGGAAACGATAGCTAAAACCGAAGATACAAGTCTAATATGCTACTCAACAAATCTTTTCCTCCCCAAATGCACAAGATACCTAGTAACAGGAGCTCTGAATACTTACTAAACTTATGCAGAGGAATAAATGGGTATCTGTTGCGTGACTTACAAAGCCAGATGAAAAAAAAGGAGCAAATTTTTCACGGAAGCCTCGGATCATACAGGCTGCATTTGCCTCATTCACATCCTCCTCCTTTCACTGCACTTCAGTGTGAAGAAGACAGCCTTAGCAATACTCATTTTAGAAATCCAAAACATTGCAGAGACCACACTGCAGCAACAGATGAATCTGCTTCGCATGCATTGACGTACCTCCTCAACGTCTGAAAGAAATTCCAGCTCCAGTCAACCCACAAGAGACATGTTGCCTGACTGTACCTTGATGGTATTGTTTATGAAGAAGATGATTTACACACTCGTAATGATTTAAGCAGCTACTTTGCATACATTACAGAGAGAACCTGAAACATGTGACCTGCTTCACAGGGCAGGATTATACCTCTGTTCTTGTTGTGTCATGTGCAACCACATTATTTAGCAGTTAAAGCCCAAGCGAGCACTCTGGTATTCCACTGCCGTCGCCGTGCATGCGGCGCGAGAGTTTCAGCATGCCTCTGAAACCAAAGCTTAGCCTCCCAACTTCTAAAGATAGACAGTTAAATAAATGATATAATTGTCAAAGGGGCTCAGTCAAACCTACCACATGGCTCTGCCCGCTCAGGATTATGACGTTTGCTGGCAGACTTTTTAGGACAGGAAATCTTTCATAGTGTTAATAAATTTGTAACAATGATCATATTCTTAGGGGCCGCTCCAATACAAACTTTCATTAGCGCTTACACCGCCTCTCGCAAAGCACTGAGAACGTATGCGTGATCATCATCAGTTAGGAATAAACAGTAAGAACTTTAAATCCTTTTTTTCTGACGTTGTTTTAAAAAAAAGTCAAAAGCTTTTCAGAAAAATAGAAATGAACATCCAAAGAACGGCTGCGTTCATAGCCTGTCAGTGCTCCTTCATAATTTTGAGTTGTTTTTATTGATCTCTACACTTCTTATGCACAACTTCATTACTGCTTTGATAATTACAAGATAATTAAATACAAGACAGAGCATGTATCATGCTGGGGAATCATTTAGTGAGTGAACTGTTGTGCTGAAAAGTGGAATTCTTTCTGTCACTCACGGCGCGGTGATACCTCAGTAACAAACACAACAGGAGCTATTTTGGGGATGATCCAATGGCCTACCGGAGCCACGGAGGGCAGCAGCAGAGCATAAGGTTCAGAATTAAGTGGAAGTCCGGCCACACAGGCCTTCACACTTCGCAAACACATAAAACAAGAGCACGTTCACATGCAAGTCTGCCTCAACTTCAGAGCAAGTACAGCACTTGCCATATATAATACGTTAGAAAAAAGTCAATGTCTGAAGAATTCCAATTTAAGAAACGAGAGGAAAACTGGCAGGTGGAGGGGGAAGGTATCTTAGCAGCACCAGGAGGGAAGGCACCAAAGCTCTGTTCACAGCTTTGCCACTGGCTCACTCTAACACTGCAGAGTTATTTAGATTCCCCATGCCCTGGCTCACCCGTCAGTACAATGGGTATAATACTTCATCCTGTCCTTAAGAGGCAATTACTGCTTGTAAAATACTCTGGGAACCTTGATTAAAATGCACTGCAGCTTTGCGATAAGTATTCCCTCTGAAAGAGCGCGCGAGCTGGGTTTTGACAGTGGGAAGCACTACCTGACAGCTGGAAAAGAAAAATAATCATTCTGAATGAGAAGTATGTGCTTGACCTATGCACACCTGTAGGTGGATCCCTCCTGGAATATTTTCTTTTTTCTTTTTTCAGTTACTGTGTGTATATTGCGAAGAGAGGAGCAGTGAGAATGGATAATTAAAAAGCTTTTGAAAAGCCCTGGTATTTTCACCAGAGGATCACAGTGGGCCGTCTTCAAGAACTCTGATGCAGAAATATATGTAATTAAAAAAAAATAATTATTTGTAATGCTCTTCAAACCTTCTTTTCATTAAGGAGGGGAGGAAAAAAAAAGACAGATCACTTTAAATATGAATGCTTTATGAATATTTTTTTAATTGATGAGCATTCATTTTCCCATACAGTCATATAAAGTCTGAGTAGTTCACGTAAAACATAATTATCAAAGTTTTAAACCACATTTTCCCCTTGAAAATAAATAAATAAATAAGGACGCCAAAATCTTTTTTGTTCATTAAGAGCCAGATCCAGCAGAAAACATCTGCAGACTTCTAGACCAAGCAAGCCCTGGAAGGCCACGGGTACTGGCTGCACCTTGTGCCAACCCCAAAAATTTGGCTGGTTCAGAAAGATTTAAACAAAACAAAAAAAGCCCTGCAGCTTTACATGTCTGGGAATTGTGGAACTGCGTTAGGTTTATGAATAAAGAATAGGGGTGAGAAAAAAAAAAAACACCTCCTTTTAAAAAGGAGATCACTGTCTCTCCTCTCCTCCACCATTCCAGGTGCTAGACAGGGGCTCCTCTCCCTCCCCAGGGCCACCACGGAGCCGGCATCAGCAGCTGCGGCCCAAAACACAGGGTCCCCCTGATGCAGAGGGGGTGGGGGGTCCCAAATCTGGCGCTCCCCCCCACCGTGCACATCCAACGGGCGCCTGAGCACCCAGCTCCCAGCCCCGCTCCTGGACATGCGGTAGCTGCCACCAGCAAACCCAAAGGAGCGTCCCTGGGATGGGAGCCAGCCCGAGTTGTCCAAAGGACACTGCAGGGCCACCACAGAGGGGCGAGCGTCACTCAGGGCAAAGAGCCACCTCTGCGAAGGTGGCCTGGGGAGGTGCTGGTCTCCCCAAAGCCAGCAGCCCCTCTAGCCCCATGGAAGGATCAGGCCCTACAAGCAGCCCAGGATTCCCACCGCGGGCTTGCACAGGCTCCAAGGAGCAGTGCAGGGACAGAGCCTCGGCTACCGCGGGCACCCAGCAGCACGTATTTAGATTTTGGGCTACCCTGAACGGGCGTATGCAAACCCAGCCGCGGAACTGACAGGCTTGGCGTGGCTGCCTGCTGAAATAAAGGAAAAGTTTAGGAAACGAGTTTAGGACGAGGGCCCTGTTACTGTGGCAGATGAAAATTAAAGAACCTGCTCCTAGCATAGTCACCACATTTTGAGACTTTTTGTAGAAATAATGGCTTTTTCAGATGAATCTTTCACTAGGTCGCCCTCCGGGAAAGCCAAGAAACCTCCCGCTGATTTAAGTCCCACCTTGTCTTCTGCCCCACTCAGAGGACCAGCCTACATTTCACATGGACACCCAGCTCATGTCGTGCGGCTAGCCCTGCGCAGGGAAAAGGACCGGGCGGGCACTACAGGACCGAGCAACAGTACACCCATGTGTTCTGCATAAAGGCCATCCCAAAATTTTGGTTTCGCAGCGTTCATTTTATAGACACCTCGTCGAGAGGAACAGCAGCTGCAGTATGCTGCCTTGGTTAGCAAGATGTGATACAGGCAGAGATATGTACTCAGGAGAGCACAGAGGGACTCTGTGCGATGACCATATAACTGCAGACGCTTTGCAGGTGTGTATTTACAATACTATTTATATAGTGCTGAAAGTGGACTACATTAATATACAGTGTGCATGATTCACTGTCATTAGTCCTGCTTTCAATAATGTGGACCCTAAGATAAATAATATTGCTAGAGCCTCTCCCATACAATACACAGACTTGTTAGTTTAGTTATATATACAAAATTTCCAACTGCAATTAGAGATTTTGTTTAAATTATAAGAAGTTCTTGCAGTGAAACCTTTGTTTATGAGTTGAAATGAGCCAGCTGACAAAAAAAAGCAAACTGAGAAGCCAAGAGATTTGTATTTAAAATGCAGAATAAGTTGGATATCTTAAATAAGTAACATTAATCTGAACACGCAATAAAATAAATCATGTATTTTAACAATGCTAGATACAAATAATCGTCACATTTACCATTACAGCTTTATATACCTGTTGGATTACTACTTTCAAAGCCTTAAGAAATGTACCAGTGTCTTTGAATTAAAATGCACTTTCTTTATGCTAAATCTGTGAAGGTGCTCTTGTGGGAAACACTACATTCTACATTAATTTTTTGTTTAAAAAAAAAAAAAGAAAAAAAAAAAGCTTACACAGCCTCAGAAAAAACAACCAAGTGGCAAAAATCCCAACTTTGTCCATTCATCCTTTGATTCTGTCTTTGCCATAATAAAATTCTATGAAAATGTTGCCAGAAATAAAGTTAATCTTCACAAGGACTTTTTCATCTTTCTTTAAAACCAGGGAGTAACTAGCCTGCAGTTCTACCAACCCCGATGCACAGCACGCTATAAAGATGAGATCGTTGTCATTTTTTGCCCATGTCTAACATTTAAAGAGGAAAAAAAAATTAAAAGAAAAAAAATCCCTTGAAACTCTAAATTCTGGCTAAGAAACATCTCAGTAAGGCAGCAAGATAACGTCTCACAAATCGAAAGAGCAGCAGTAGTAACATCTGTAAACTCAGAACCAAGGAGCCAGCGTTTTCTATACAATTTTAAAAAGTGTTTTAAAATGCCTCTGACCGTTCTACAGCATGGGCACCCAAAGCCATAAATAACTGGATCAGTAAGTACATTCACCATCTACTAGAAGAACGATTCCCGAGATAACTCACGAAAGTAAAAGCCGAAGAGCTTGCTGTTAGTAGTTAATGGGATAACCTGACTCCGAAGTCAGAAAGAGTAAAATATCTCCCTTTCATTAAAAGGGAGCGGAGGGGAGGCTTTAAAAGGTACACAATTAGTTAGCTTTGCAGTGATTAATTCAACAACTGCAAAGCCAAAAACAACTTTAGGCACTTAACCATGAAACTGTCAGTTCTCTTTGCTTGACAATAAAGCATCCAAAAAGTAAACATTAACTTCTGTGTTTTTTTCTACGTCCGAATTCCATCATGAGGAGATGATAACCAAAGAATTACTGGGCAAGCTCGGCAGAGGCTTTATATACCTTATTCCCCGTAACACAGAGCGGAGATGTGCCCCGATCCCATGCCTTCTCCTCACTGCCAGCTCTAATAAGACAGTTCATACCGTTCCCTAAAACTCGATAGAAGGGATTGAAAATCAGCTTGAAAATCCCTTCCCCAGGAAGCAAAGAGCTCATTGCAGTAGGGAGTTTTGAGAATGAGGGGACCCCTATACTAACCACATCCTCTCCGTATGAAGGCAAAAGCAGGCGGCGGCTCTTGCTCAGACCAACTCTCCCAAGGAAGCAAATGGAAGCTCTGCCCAAGTAAAGAATGCAACAGCGTCTACTTTATCATCTCTTTCAAATAAACTCCAAAACTGAATAACTACCCAACAAACTGAAAAAGGGCAGGAAGCTGAAGAACAACTTAAAAGAACAAATCGATGTATTTCTCTGACCTGCAAATATTTAATTCAAGCACATTCATTCTTCTTTCAAACAAGATGCCTACGAGGATTTTGATGGCTGCTCATAATCACATGTGTCACTCGCAAAATTACAGCGTTTGGGGAGGGTACCGGGCAACCAAAAATGGCTTTTGCTGGATGTCATAAGCACATCTTTTAGTCACCTCAGAATTGCACAGGACTTCGCTTCGTTCCTTCGCACTGGCTGCATGCAGGTTGCTTCACAAAAACACAACTGCAGTAATCTGCTTGACAGTAAACAGTAATCAGTAAATACTGTTTCCTGAGCAGGTACGTGCCCCTGCTATTCCCTCAGCTTACCTACCCCCATCTCTGCCTTCCAGTCTCAACCCCCTCGCTTTGGCAAATTTTAGGGAGGGAATAAATAAATACAGGTAGTGAAATAGTGAAAACCCATAGCTGGCAAGGTTTTTCTCTCTGAACGGACAAATTCTGAACTCCAGGCAGCTCCAGACACTGAAAGGTTAGATCCTAACCAGGGAAAACACAGGAAAATGGTAATAAATATCGCATGGTAATCCACGGGAACTTTGGTCCCAATGTGATTTTTCTATAGTATCCTACAATAAATGGCATTACAGCATCCATACTCTCAGCTCATATATCAGAGCACTCTCTCTGCTCTCCTTCCTGCCCTTCCGTCTTTCATGTAGTGCATTTTCTAAGAAAATGTACTTTCTTCTGCAGAAGTGAAGTCAGTGCAGTGCCATTCCTGCCTGAGAGCAGCACAGTAGCTGGGTGAAAACCACCACGGCCCGTATGGCGCTGCAGGCAGCTCCCGCTGAGGAGCGTGGGGTTTATGGCAGCAGTACGCTGGTAAGGTTTCATCTGAAATTCCTTCTGACAAGACAAAGGAAGTCGCAGTTTGCTGGAGAGAAAAAAAATAAATAAATTGTATTCATACGCAGTAAGAGCGCTTCACGTCATAGTGGATTTTACAATATCCTAGTTCTCTTTCTATTCAGGCACGTGTCTTTTGGGCAATAAATTCTGAAAACCCAAGAAGGTAAAGCTTGCTTAACTATGAGTCTCCTTTCACCCAGTAAAATAAATTCCACAGCTGCTTTTTCTTTCTCCTGTGACTATTTTTTAAGCTCCTTCCCATTGACAACTAGCCACTGTCACACTCCGCTGTTGAAAAGAAAATCTTTAAAAATGCCAGCTTTTCAGGTTCTTAATTTTGTCCCATTCAGGTAAAATGTTTTTCACCATAAAGTTCAGCAGAGCTGCCAGGTCATCTTTGTTTGTAAAGATTTTCCTATGTGCAAATAAAAATTGAGAAATGACTGAACAAAAAAAAAAAGCTAGACAAACCCATTTTAAATGTTCCTTAGATAATGCAGTACCACAGCAAATCTCTAAGGAAAGTTAAAGCTGAGACTGCCATGAACACCAAATAAATTTGTACCACTGGGATACTTAAGGTCCAATAAATCTTACTTTCCAATGGTTTTAAAACTCCAGAAAACAGTTCTTCAGCTCTAGACTCTGTATGTTGTTAACAAAACTGTCTACCTAAAAGCTATCGACCCAGACCTGCCATCTGTGAGAAATATTTTCAGAACATACTCATGTTTGCTGAACTACCAAGTTATGAAAACCTTCATTAAGAAAAAAACAAACCACAAACACATATACATACATAAAAACCAACCGAACAACTTACTCTCTTTTTCTGTTTGCATGATAATGCTCAAGAAAGTTGGTTAAAAATGCCCCTATTTCCAATTCAAATTCTTATTAATTTATTTGAACTATCTCATGTTGCAGTCAACAACATGAAACCAACAACTAATTGCAAAAAAATAAAATGCAAAGCAATAAAATCCATCACAGTTCAGACACGGTATGTTGGGCAACAGCGTAAGAGCCAAGGTTTAACGTCAACCTAAGCAATCACACCATTGTGCCATTTATCTAATACTGTTAAAAATACTAACAATTACTGGGGGGGGAAAAAAAAATCAGGTGGTATAGAAAAGCATTTTATTTACTATGCTGCAACGTGTTGAAAAGCACGTTCTGTGGACGATGAAAGTCACTGCTTCCCTTGGCCTGTCAAAAATATCCTGATGCCCACGGCCTGGCATACAGCTTTATGAGGGCATTATAGCCTGCTTACATGGATATAGGTGTAATACTGGAGCTTCAGTCGCTCCACTGCTGTTTCTACGAGCCTTGAAGAGAGTCGTTGGTGAGGAACAAGAAGCGAGCGCGGCCGCGAAGCCAGGGAGTAGCAGCAGGGCTCAGAAGCAGGTGCACTACCTAAGCCTAATTTTCATTTTCATACCCCTTTGGGAAGTGAACTGATTTCAAAGCAAAAGAATGGCTTTTAAAGGTGACGGACCAAACCGCGCTCCGACTGGAGGGCAGCTTGGGGCGGTGAAGTTCCGCTTGACCAGCCTGAGCGGGGCAGCAAAAATGCAGGATGGAGCCTTACAAAATGTTGTTACTGTGTCCTCAGCCCAGGGAAACTGCTTTAAAGTAGCAAACTGTAAGAAAGTGTAACCACAGTTCCCTCCCAGTAAGCTGCAAGGTAATTAGGAATTTTCCCGATGAGGATCAGATCTTACTCCGGATGAAGTCAGCACCAGTTCTGCCCCTTGCCAGCACAGGGGGAGATGAGGGCCAGGATCAGAGGGGTCCAACCAATCTCTGATTGTATCTAAGCTTCCCCCAGGTTGCCAGGCAAGCCGGTTAGATTCACTTTCATAAAAATCATTGGCCTAAAAAAATCAAACCAGCCCAAACATTTAAAAAATAAAAAAATCAAGTTATGCTAAACTTTGTTTTTTCACTAGCAAACTTCATGGCGTAAACAAGTGAAGGGCAGTGATGCAAAATGGATTCTTGCCTAGATTTGTAAACTTTTCCAGGAGTTGTAATATCCTGCATTTGATGACATCATGAAACTAACCACAAGTAAAAGTTGGTTTTCAATTTGTTCTACTTTTCCCTCATTAGTCTCTGTGTCAGAAATAGAATAAGAACCCTCATTAAGTCACATTAAATTCTTTAAACTCATTAAGGGCTCAGAGAAAGAACAATACAAACAGTGGTGTTTTTGTAAAAAAAAATTATGCAACACAGATGGACTTCCATTTCCACGTATTTTTAGAATGTATGCATGTGCATATAGCGGCCAAAGAGCGAGCGATACGCGTGAGGGAGAAAGGGAGAGGCAGAGAAACAGAGACAACAAGGCAGGGCATACCTTACATATGACAGAATGGTACCTAGATAAAAGTGGATTATGCATGACCTGATATAGATGAAGGGCTTAATGCTTTGTATCCTGAACTGTGGCAGAACTGCAGTCGGAGCCATACCCCACATTTCTTTTCAATTAGCGACTCCTTGGGACTTTTTCCAGGGAGAAGACAACCTTGAGGGCCACGCAGCCAGCGGCAATCAAGTGGCAACCAGACTTTTTGTCCACGGACTACTTTGATTGCTGCTGCTGTAGCCTAACATAATATCTGACTGTAGCTGAGATACATCTGCTACTCATACTTACGGACTCACACGTAAGATACAGGTGTGTGCAGAATTTCAACAGTCTTGGAGAGTATCTCTGGGTGTGCAAAGGGTGGGTATTTGTTAGGAGATTTATGGTAGCTGAATGACTCAGATATACGTTGTTGATAACTTCTGATCTTACCCCCCCATAAGACTGGAAATATGAGCTCAATGCCACAAAATTATTTACATTCCTACAGTATGCTCAAACAACTATTACAGGATTAATTTAATCCATTATACTATTTTTTTTTCCCCTGTGATAGATGTAACATGCAAATAGGAGTTTAGTTCTAAAGAAAACTCCAGATCTGAAGAATGTGGAAGGAGACTAATGAGATAGCATAAATTTCAGCTGTCTGTAGCAGGCCACAGAAAGAAAGCAGTATATACTGTAGACGGGAGACCTGAGTTACGGTTTCTTTCCTTCCTACCACTGTGACAGCTGAAATGGGATGTGGGATCTTTACTGACAGCCCCCAGCCCGGAGCATCCAGAGCTGGGTGCCAGGGCGGTGCGGGCAGGCAGCCTCCGCTCGGGACCTCTCCTCTCCCATTTCTCCAGCAGAGTCAGATAGTGTTTACCTGCAAGGCACATGGTAAGGCTAATCTATTTTCACAAGCTTTTGCCTCAGGTATTTGGGGCAAGGTTTACTTTATTAATTGTGTGTGTGCGTGCGTGTCCATATCTATGTGTGCAGGAGGAGAAAGCTGGGCAACGATCGGCGTGTAATGCATTTTTGGTTTATACTTTGTAAGCGCAGCTGGAGAACGTCTGATGAGCATATTTAATACACCTAAAAATGAGAATGCTAAATCGAAAAGCAAACTACGTTCAGGTTAGGAAGCTGAAATTGGAGGGATCTTTCTTTCATTAACTGAATTCATGAAGCAACATTTCATCTGCATAGTAAGTTTTGGATGATGTTGCACATAACTCGCAGAGTTAGCTTGAAGAGCGGCGTGTGAGAAAGTCACAAAGAATCATACCTTGGAAACACTGAAAACCTTCTACCCCCAAAGAAAATTGCTTTATCCTAACTCATTTAACTTCCATTAAACATTAAACCACATCTGTACAGAGGAATTTTAGGCGATACTGAACTTCAGTATCTACTTCAAACTCTTTTTAGATCAGTTGAGACTTTGTTTTCTAAAATAATCCCAGTGAAGTCACTGGGATATCCAAAAGCAGTCTGCAAGGTATCTCTTTTTTTTTTTTTTTTTTTTTTTTTTTTTTTTTTTTTAAATTAACTACTAGCAAAAAGTCCCCCCTGTTTTTTTGTGAACCACCGAGCTGTATGTTTAATTTTTTAAGTTTCAGTATGTATTTTAGACTTGCAGACTTCGCAAAGTAGGTCAGGAATACCCAAAGGATACACATTTGAAGGCTACAGATAGCAGAACACACCATTTACGGCTTTGTATATACACATACATACACATTCTATATAATATAGATAGATAGATTCAATGATTTAAACACATTACATCTATACTGTGTGTTTCAAGAACATTCAGATATTTACACTGTTAGATCACCACTCATTTTAGACCTACACTAGTGCCAGCTGCCAAAAAAAAGTACACAAATCAAAATATGTTACCTTTGTTCAAACAATACTGCTGTTCATTATATAATAGAAACTGTCATGCTTAATCTTCCAGGAACCAAGAACTGGTACATTCTTGGACCAGAGGTGGCTTAAAATGGTTTGAGGCAAAACTGAAGCATATTGTTTAAGTAAATCTTGCTGAGAAACATAAGCGCATTGATGATTTTTAACATCATCTTTTACGGACTTCCCCCCCCCAGATATATTAGTAAACTAAAAATGCTGGCATATTTTCAAAATGCAGAGAGATGAACACATCAGTGATTTTTCTATAACATTTTTACATCAAATTATATATTCCCTCCTGCATTGTCAGCCTCACTAAATGTAATGGGGGATCTGAAAAGGATGCTTGAGAACAGACGCAACGATAAAGTAAAACGTGCCTATAAAAATTACATGTTGACTTTAAGAATACCCCAAAACCAAATTTTTCCTTGGGAGTTCTCAGTATTATCCAAGTACCCCAAGGCTTGTTGCAGGCACTAAGCTACAGGCTGCGATGTTCATTTTCCATTAGAGATGAAAAAATTGCCAAAAGCAGCATTCAAAAATATGTCTAGAGCATGATAGGGAGAAATACAGAGAAATGGCAGAAACGCCTTAAATTCTTCAGAATTGGAACTT
The DNA here is from genome assembly GCA_008921705.1 of Burhinus oedicnemus. Classification (NCBI taxonomy): domain Eukaryota; kingdom Metazoa; phylum Chordata; class Aves; order Charadriiformes; family Burhinidae; genus Burhinus; species Burhinus oedicnemus. Next base: position 356,252 of record VFFE01008050.1, on the reverse strand, counting down.
TTTAAACTCATTTGTTAATCTGAGAAAATGCTAAATAAAAATAAGTACATTTCACTTATTGAGGAAAATCTGGCTTACGGCATTACAACTCCAGGACTTCTACAGATTTTTAAGCCTACAAAGGAAGTATTTTACAATTTCATCTTTAACAACACGGATTATACAATATTCATCGAGCAGACACAATCTTACAGACAGACAGACACACACAACTCTGCAGAGGCCAATCCTGCAGCCTTTACCGAATTCAGAAGCCCCCCTGACGTCAACGAGTATTTTTCAAGAATGAGAATTGCAGGATCAGGCCCAAAAAGTGCTTAGGAAGATGAGATGTTACTTCAACAGATTGAATGTTAGATTAAATATAAAGATTGAGGCAAGACAAGTCTGGGGTTTAAACCCTAGGGAGGACTGACATTTAAAGTGTTGCCACTGAATTATAGCTCTCCACATTGGGTGGGGTAACCTCCTACTGGGTGGAGTGTCTCCCCTAAAGGAAGGGAAAACTGGCACAAGCCAACTTGGTCTTTGAACGATTTCCCTACTTGCCAACTTATGAAGTCGTCCTGACGTCAACTTCGTCAAGAAAGTCTATTGCCCAACTCCGTCTTTTACCGTAGAAAGTTTGCTTGTGTTCAAAAAACCCCAGCAGACGTAGAAGAGAAATTAAGGAAATAAGCCAGAAAACTCTGAACAAAATAATTAGGAAAGAAAAGACAATAGACTGGATTTTCTTAAGTATAGTTAATTAAAAAAAAAAAAAAAAACAAAACAACACAAAACCTACCACCTTTTGTTGTTTTTTCTTGTTTCTAATATCAGCTTAATACAAATAGATATTGATTGCTAGAGACTATTACTAAACATATTTTAAAATCTGGTTTAGCTTTAAAATCTGGGCTGGAGAGCACACAGCGAGTGGCCGCTCCGCAAGATAGAATCTCGCCTGCCTTCTGCAATGGGCAGCGAGTATCTTCCCAATCAGCATCACTAACAGGTGTAAAACGCTCTCATACTAGGAAAATAATATTCACTGAACTGCCACCAAAGGTATGTTTAACATATTATTCCTCTCTGAATCAAGATAAATTGTTTTTCCAAAAGAAGCCTTCGGGTGCTGGGTGAGAGAGAAGAGGTGTGTGGGGGATCCAACCAAAAAAAGAAAAAGGATAAAGCATCTCAAAATGCTCGGGGGTGGGAGTGGAGGGGGTTTAAAAAAAAAAAAAATTAAAAAAAAAAAAAAAAAA
>VFFE01008050.1:328117-350117 GCA_008921705.1 Burhinus oedicnemus | reverse complement strand
TATATTTTTTTTTTTTTCCCTTTTTTTTTTTTATCCTAGCAGGAATATTTCAAAACAACCAACTAATTCATGAAGTCATACAGTAATTGTTTGACAGTTGTTTCTAATATAGAAAAATAAGTTATGTATATTGTTTTCATTCAAATATTTGTTGATTTGTTGTTAGAATCCTTTGACGTTGACATGCCACAAATTGCATTAGGAGAAATATTGGAGATTTATTTTCATTTATTATCTTCTGCTGTCAAACATTTGCAAAACCACTTAAAGCAAGTTTTATTTCACTTTATTCAAAACTCACATTCTGCGTGATAGTAGGTGGTTGTTAAAATAACAAGTCCAGCTTTCTGTAGTAGATAAGAGCCGAGGAAATGAAGGAAAAGCGGCAGAGCGAGAAGATGCACAGAAAGTGCTGCTTTCACCGAGAGGCATGAACAAAGTAACTTCTAAATAATCCTCCATTTTTTTTTTTACACTCAGGCACATTCTCCATTGAGGGAGAATACAGAGGCCAGTCACAGTTGCTTCTTGAAGGAAAACAGTACAACAGTCATTGTTTATCAAGATGACATAACATGCCATTTATGCTCTTATTGTTTAATGCAGTTTCTCTTTTCTTGTAGTTTACTCAGTGTAGATACAAAGAGGGATTAACAGTTAAGCGTAAGCATACTTGTTTTACAATTTCAGCCTTTTAGTGCATAACTTACTTACTTAAAGTACGAGAGCCTATAATCACAATGATTTTACCTGATGGAACATGCATTTCAGAAACATAATCCAACTGTTTACCCTAACACGTCATAAATTGCAATTCTTTACAAAAACCTCAGAGATTGACATCCATTGCTCTTAAATGCCTGCTGCTTTAGCACACATCATCAAGAAAGTATTTCTGTATTATTCTCCCTCCAGTTGGTAGTATATCACATGAATTCTAAAGACCGTTTTCTTATACTGTCTTCAATAATGAGCATTTTGAGGAGCATTTCGTTATGTGTCTGAGGCACTCCCGTGTGAGTTTCTTGGGAATATAAACAAGCAACTTGCAGGATTTCTGCAGACCCACTTCGTTTCCTTGCACAACTTTTGTCACATGAAATCATCGGGAAACTTTTGTTCCCTTTCTTACACCCTGCACAGAGTCAAGTTTCTAAACTTCAAGTTGTGCGCCAAAGGCAGAAAACTACCACCGATTTTCAAAGAAACGGGACCGGGGACCCTAACGATGTGGTTGAAATGTCTCTGAAAAGAGATTATGCGTTGTGATAGACAGGGCAGCGCTGAGAACAGCCAGTGAAACAGCATGCAACAGAAGAGCTAATACCGTGGCATCATCCCAGATTCAACAGATGTTTTCTAGGGGGATTGGATATCTGGTAATGGGAAATGGAACCTTTCTCTTCTATGTCACTGGTTTTAACACAGGCCAGTAGTGATGGAAAGTCAATAATATCTGATGCTTGTTTGGTAGCTTTCTCCACTATGTGGTAGAAAAACGTCCTCCTGACCGCAGAGCGCCACGGCTGGCAGGGACTCCCCAGTGCCCCGGTGGCACTGCCGGCAAAAGGGCCTTGCACAGAAATGCCTGGAAACCCTTTTCCCTCCGAGCGGTCTCCCGGGGAGGGATGAGGAACACCGACTGGGCACAGACTGCTCCTGCTAATGGCGTGTCTGCAGATAGTTAAATAACTCTGGCAGCCGCAAAAGATAATTTATCACTTTACACTATCGTAAAATCTACTAGAAAATTAAAAATGCTAAAACACCAGACTCCCTGAAATCATTTACATGCAGGAATCCGCATAATTGTATAGATTTTGATCTTAAAAATGCTATGCAAAAGGCATTCATCCAAAGCTCTGAAAAACCTCACATGCACATACACATACATATGGAGTAATATATAATGAGTGTCTCCCAAGAAATATCAATAAAAGAGGTGGCAGCGTTTCTTCCTACGTTTCAACCGCAAGTTCAGCAAATCAAAACAACGTGAGCCCCCTGTCCCGTCATCGCCCTCTGCCAGATAGAGCCACTACGTCTCCCTGCCTCGGTTCCATATTCATCTTCCTTCCAGCGTTTCTGGGAAGGTTAATCTGGATCGGTTCAAAGTGCATTGAAGTCAATGGAAAAAAAGCTATAAACGACTTTAGTAATCTTTACACTAGGTCCTATACGCAGGTAGTTTTCAGTCTTATTCCTAAAGTTTGTTGCTATGAAATTGCGGTGTTCTGGACATGACAATATTAAAATTTGCTACAGTATCTTCTAATAAAAAGGAACAATTGTGTACAGTTGAGGTCTTTGGCTCAAAAGGAGTTTTCTTTCATTTGATTTCTTGTAAATACTTTTTTCTTTTCCATTTATGACTTCTCACTGTGTTCAAGTCTTTAATGTGACAGACTACAAGCAACATGTTTTTATTGCAGAAAAAATTTATTTACATAGATACTGATGCAAGGTCTCAGATTAAGTTTAGGAAAAGGAAATATCTTTCATATATATATATTTCACTTTGCAAAAAAAGTGCACTTTCCGTTCCAATATGAACATCAGATGCATGCCCACAATAGGTGCCCAGGAGGTGCAACAGAAGCACCTGGGAGTCTCAGACACACAATGCATCGGTAAAATTACCAAGATGCTGTCACTATTTCCAATTACAAGTGGAGGGAAGCCGCACAATGAAGGTCATCATGGCAACATAATGCATGGTCTTTAGTGGTCTTTACCAGTCTCCTATGAAGCTCTTTCAGGCACACACACAAGGACACGCAAACAACTGCATTCAACCAAACTAATACAACTAACTTTCAAAGCACGCGATGCTTTGTGTAAGGCAGAGCTTGACCTTAATCCGGCCTTACCCTCTGTACCATGAACAAGTTCATCTTGCAAAGACATGATCTGATGAACCACTGCGTTCCGGGAGTGATTACCGATAGGCAGAAATTTGCCTTGCATCAGCTCCTGAACTTGGACTGGGGGATTTTTAGAGCAAAAAGGAAGAAAGGTCAGTGTGTTCACAGAATCAGAGAATCACAGAACGGCTGAGGCTGGAAGGGACCTCTGGAGGTCATCTTGTCCAACCCCCCTTCTCAAGCAGGGCCACCAACAGCCAGTTGCCCAGGACCCAGTTCCTCCATTTGGAGACTTCATAGTTCTTCAGTAGTCTACACGACTGCTACAGCTTGCTCCTGAACTAAGGCAACTTGAAGGAGCTTTCTAATCTGAGTGAGAAGAGCACCCTGACCTGCTTTCTGTCTGACCTCTGCGTAAGAATAATAAACGTCCACAAGTCTGAAATTTAAATATGATACTTCTTGTAATGCTTAGTCTTTGGAAACAGGTAACCTAACAAGAATGCCACCTTGGTTAACACTAAGGCTTGTTGACACCAAGATTAATTTAAAACATGTCCTTTAGTTGTGAAATGGCAGTGCCACTGTCTTTGTTGAAAAACATGAAACAACTGTAGGCATCCTTTAAACTTATTCAAGAGCTTGCTTAATTTTCCTCAGTGGTTATCAGTCTTGAAAGAGGATTTCTTTGGAAAGAGTCATTCCTTTTGGGAAGAGCACATCAACCTACACAAGTGGCAGCAGCTTTAGGTCACTTAAACCTCATGTGTGTTCATAGCTCTCACTCTTCAGGAGCTGGATCACATGCCCGTACACAAGATTTTACTGAGCGCAGCATGAATCAGGCAAAAATAATGCTGATGGATCAGCGTTCGTTTACACTTGGGATCTTGATGTGGTGAAGTGCAGATCATGACCCAGAAAACATGCGTGTCCTTGTCTCCTTAAATGCCTGGAAAAACTGATCCCACAGAGGGCAGAAAATACTCTTTACTACTTCATTTCCACACACACCCCCCCTCAATTCCACTGCTTTTGGTTCCTTTCATTGCTCACATAAAACAGACAGTTACCTTATGACATACTAAAATATTTATGTGTTAGACTTTTTATTTACCAATGGCCAGAAATGCCCTTAATAGGCTGGTGAAAAAGCTGGGTAGTTTTGGCAATTTTGCTGTATATGTTATATTTTTTTCCACTCAATGTATGCATCAATGGAACAAAAAGACCCAAAACAAAACAAAAAAACAACTCAAACCAAGTAACTCATCCCCGACAAACGCCTTCCCCCCTAGTTCTTTAGCACTGCAAAATACACTGATATTATGGACATTAATATACACATTGAACTGAGGATCATTAGCTATTTTTAAATAAAGGAAATAAAGCTATGCACTACATTATGACTAATATATGAAAGAGTCACTCATACAGTGACTTGTAAATAGAACATTTGTGATTAATAGCTTTGTATTTGTGGAAAGAGGCATCGTTTTGAATGACTGTTGTGTAGGATACGGGCAGAAAATAATCTGGGCTATTTAGGAATCAAAGCAGTAAAAACAAATACGGAGCATTTGAAAGATATATCTAAGAAAGGGCTATGTGACCTTCATGAGCCCTTAGTCACAGAAGCCAGACTGGCTTGCACATAGGAAGCACCCCTGAGGTAATTGTGCTGGTGCCCTATTTCTCCTTGTCAGAGACAGCCCAACTAGCAATCCAGAGATGCAGCGAGCATGCAAACTCAGAGGAGTAAATTCAGCGCACTGAAAAAATGAGCTCCTATTTTCTGATTAATGCAGGTGACGCGACACAGAGTGAATCCTGACCAGCGATGGGGTGTGTGTTCTCAAGAGCAGGCACGGAGAAAAGAGAGTTAACACCTTGGAAAGTCTAAAAAAAAAGACCACTTTTTGGAATTCTGCACGTCACTTTTTGATTTGACTTTCGCAGGCCTAGCTGAGGGTGTGAATCAAAAGAAGGGACCCAAGTACAAAAATGGAAACGCCTTCCTGAAATAAGCTCCGAAGGGTAGCTCTTAGGGAGATGTGTACGCTTAGGCTGCTAATTATGACAAGCAGCCCAATGAGGCTGTCAGGCAGAGGGAAGTAACCAAAAGGATGCATCCGAGAAAGTAGCATCTCTCCTATAGCAAACTCAAGTATCATTCAGACTCTTGAAGAGATGCGTTTTAACACAATCTGTGTAGGGAGAAAGTCCTTTTTTCCCTTCCTCGCTAATGCCATTATTGGAGATATGCAAGCTTTAGGAGGAAAAAAGGCTACTTGGGAAGGGCTCATGCATAGCAAATTTGTTTTCCCCCTTCCCCATCAACTCTGTAATTACAACCGTTCAGACAAAGCTGGTTTTCCCAGTAGGACTGGCTGAAAACGCGCTTCATTTACATGACCTAATTGGGCTTTTTTAGCCAAGGTTGTTCTATACACTGACACTAGGACTAGGTACTTAACATTGAAAAGTACATTATTGTGGTATTGAAGTTAAGGATTTCATTACTTTGAAGTTAGAAAATTCAGAATGACGGTGTCTCCTTTAACATTAGTGCTTCAGTAGTGTGTATATGCATAAGAATAATATTGGTAATTATATTGGGCCCAAACAGTTAAGAGATTGCAAATTAAACAGGCAGTCATTTTATTTTCTTCTTTCTCTATGAAAGAAATACAAAATAATTTAGATCTTTATGTAGCTGTAGATGTATACGCTATTACAGGAAATGCTGGATATATAGTCCTGTGGCCTTCAGAAATGGCTACAATGAGTAGATCAGCTGATTTGTGGAGATCTATTACAGAAGCGATTTAGGAAAAAATCAACTTTTTCTATATTCTGCTATTTGCATTATGTAAGAATTGATTATTTTTATCTTTATTGTTCTGTTTATAACTATCTTGTCTCACTCAGCAAGACACACCATTCATGAATATGTATCTTATAACCTTTTCTAAGCCAAGTGCACGGGTTTATTTTCGGGGCTGTAGATATTGTACATGTCCTCTACAGTCAGAGAGGTTTTGCACAGTCACCAGTGCAAACTCGAGCCATGTCTAGAAAGAAAATTTACATATGTATTTCACCAGGCCTTAGTGTAGACAGGGTTCCTGCAGCTGAACCTGTTTTTCAGCATGTTTAATTGCCACAGTAATTAGAACATGAGGGCTCAAATCCACAAAGATATTTGGGTGCCTAATTCTCATTAATTTCAATTGGGAGATGGCACTTACATCTCTTTATGGATGTACAAGACACAGAAACCTCAAGAATCTTATCTGTTCTAAAACTCCCAGATAAATATTGCTATCCGCTTCTTCAGAGCGAAGGTACACCTTAAGTACAGGAGATGATACGATAACAACGAAGGCCACATTTGTCTCTCACCTCCTTTCCACCCAGCCAGCCCTTTCAAACTGCTGGAATTTCCCACATCACAGGGTGCTTTAGAATACTCAAAAAGCAAAACAAGGTATTCTCTGGTGACCACCGGAAAATGAAGCTGGCAGGTTATGTTCTTTCATGGTCTGATAAAAAACCTGAAGTTAGTGGGAAGAACAGGGATCCGTACCCCCACCTAACCCACAGATGTAAAGAGAAATCATGATCACACCTCCAGACGTGAGCCCCTAAGGCTGAAGTTTCTGGACCTGCATGTGACCATCCAACTCTGGGCTGAAGGCCAAAGACCGGACCTACCATGCTGTCCTTCTCCCAGCCATGTGTCCCTATCTCTTTGCTCATGCTGTATTAAAACTCATGCAGCTGCTCTGTAAGCCATAAAAGCAAACTGATCCAGTTGAAAATGACCTTTTTAAATCTCTTTTATTAATTGCCAGTTCAAAAATACAGTATCTGGGACAGAGAAAAGGGTGAGACTTGCTTTTTTCATAGGGGCTTTGTCATGTAACAACAGCCAACCTTTGGAGGCATGTCTCCAGAGCCACTTGTGTGGGCGACGGAGAGAGTGATGACTACCATCAGCTGCCCTTTGGAGGAGTTTCTCTTTTCACCCCTAACTGCTGAAGAAGCCCAGCCTCTTAGTTTAGGCAACTGGGGAGGTTATTTGTGATATGAATACACACCCAGAGTTACATGATTACACACAATCTCCCCACCTTTCTGCTTTAAAACTTCAGTCTGAGCTTTGCCTTGATATGCCGTGTAACTGTAATGATGTTTGCTAAATAAATGTTAAAAATAGGGAAAGTATATCTCACAAAGATAGAGCTTAAAGCCAGAAGGAACCATTACAAGCTCTGGTTTGTCTTCCTGCACAATTCTGGTCACAGAAGGCTCAATACTGGCTGTGCCAAGGCTGTAACTGCCGTGTGAAGACAGTATATCTTTCTAAAGATGTCTGCCTTGATTTAAAGACTTCCAATTATGAAGGATTCACTGCACTCCTAGGTAAGTTGTTCCAGTGTTTAATTACCATCACTCTTAAAAATGTCCCTTCCCTGATTTAGTATAACTTCAACTTCCAGGTTTTTTTTTTTCTTTTTTAAATTTTATTTTACTGACCTATTATAGCTATATGACACCCTCTCCTCCGTGTATGGACTTACAGACCATAGTCTCATCACCAGTTGCTCTTCTTTCCCATAAAGCAAGTAGAACCCTCTTGCATAATTTCAGTTACTTTTTCAGTCTTTCATCATTCAAATACTTTTTGAAGTAAAGGCACTACAACTGGTCAAAGGCTAGAGTTATTCTGTTAGCTTTCAAACTTTAGTGCTTGTCTGTACTTCATAAGTATTTGAGGTTCACATATCACTAATATAAACATAAAATATCTGTCCAAGCAAGTGCCCAGGGATTTTTTTTTTTTTAATTTAAACACATTTGCAATCAACAATTAAGGTTTCAAAATCACTTCTCACTCTTTGTAGAAAACTGATTTGTGCTTTGGGTTTTTCTTTCTTTTTTTTTTTTTTTGTTAGAGCAAAAAGATTTTTGTGACTTGTTTCCTTTGATTTATGTGTTGAAATTGGAAGAAAGTCTTTCAAGACTTTGAAAATTACTGAAATAAGCGCAGCATACTTCATCTTCAGACTTCTCATGGCAAAAGTCACTCTAGTCTAATTTATTAGAAGTCCTAAAAATAAAGGATTTCCTTTCTAATGGTGAGAAATAATCAATCATTAGTTGTAGTTTCTGTTGTAAGCCTGGGCAGCAATGTCGCTAAATAGTACAGAGACACTTTTTTATACTGGCTATTATTACTTGGGCTTTAACAAGAAGATCCTAGGAAGGATTCTGCCTGCTGAGACACCAAGTTACAATCTTTCAAATGGAGCCCAGCTAATAACTATTCCCAGGGCCAGACAAATCTGCAGGCACTAACTAGGCTAGTGGCTATGACACTCTGCATTTAATCTTGAATATGATAGATAGGCAGGTGGGAGTGGGACTGAGGGGAATATTGGAACAGCAAATGAAACCATTCCTCTAAGATGATAACAAACTTGTGACAGCATCTTCAACATCTTTGTTCACATTCAAGCCAAAGTGAGTTGGAGTAATTTGCCCCTCTGAAGGAGCCAAAGGTAAGCTTTGCGCAGCTTTTCTCACCATGAGACCTTCTAAGCCAGGACACCTGCATCAAGCAGGCTCACAGTGGGAAATCTAAGTGGGGAAGAAAGGAGAAGTCAGCTCTTGCATCCCTTTGCTGCAACGAGAGCAGGTCAGCAGCTGCCCGGGGCACCCACAGGGCACCGCGTGTGGCATGGGGGGGCAGTGCCTGCTTGATGGAGACAGGACTTACTCCTCTCACACGTGGATGTGAGGTGCTTCACAGACCAAGTACGCATTTGGGCACCGGTACCAGCGAATTGCCACCTCTTCCTGTGCTGGTGGCCAGTGTTCGTGGTGTGCCCGCTCTGCTGGACCTCCAACACAGGTGACCAAGGTGCCAGGAGGACGACTTCCCAGCCATCCCTGTGGCTCACAGACCAGCTCCTCCTAGGCTTCCAGCATCTGACTGCCAACAGAAATGTGCCACAGCATGAAACTTCAGCTGTGGGTGGCACAAAAACCACAAGCACGTCACTGTGCCGCCAGGTTTCATTCCAGGCCTCTGCCATCTCCACAGCAGTTGTTAACCAGTCAGTCTCAGACCTATGCTCAAGAAAAGGGGCTTGGGTGGTGCTGACTGAATGCATGTTTCTGGTTCCTTGTGGTTTTCCAGAGTAGTTACTTTTGCTCCAATTTGAAGGCACTGGAGATGGAAGGTATTTGGCACCTCAGTCCTTATTGAAGATGAGTTTCCTGGGATGGCTGGGCATTCAGGAGCCATGAGTGTTTGCCATGGAGCATACCAGCCCAAAAGGTGTTCATGTATGCAGACGATGGAGGGGGATCGCAAACACAAAGGAGAAAATGGACACCACCTCCAGTGACCAGATGCAGACATCTGATGAGTGAAGAGGGTGCCGCGCTGGCACAGTGGCACATTTAGTGGCACATTCACTTCCATGCTTTTCTGCTTTTGTTTGTTTGTCTGGGCAAATATCTTAAGAAACTTAAAAAAATTGAATTGTTTGAATGTCAAATATAAAATGTGACTTATTTTAAACAATGTGCGTGTTTTGACCAGCTCTTTGACATTAAAAAGGCAAAAAGCATATTTTGTCTTACAACCTGCTTAAAGCAAAACAAAAAGCTAAGTTACAACTCCTCACAAACAATGAAGGCAATAAATACAGTAAATTACTGTTTTATGTGAGACAATATACTAATGTTAACTGAAGTAATGGAATTAGAAAACAAACTCCCTCTGGGAACAATTCTCACACCCCTGTTTTAGAAGGAAGCAGAGTTTACTCGTTAATAATTTAATGCGTTTACTCCTGCTAGACTGGACTGACAGGTCTTCCATATTCTGAAGCTTTGCTTCTCTGATAATTGCAAACTTTTTGAAATGAGAAAGTTGTCAACTAAAAAGGTCTGCACAGTCACTGCAGGACTATATGGGAACATATAGATGTGCTATATAACATACTATTACTGAATTTTGCTGTCAAGCAGGTCACTATTAATAATAATAATATTCCTGCAGCCCTACTTCAGCTTATGAGTAGGTAAATGATCTCCCATTCAAAGTCATATTATAATCCCTTAGCAACTCTAACAGTTGCTTACATGGACAAGCAATGCAAAGGAAAAGACACATTATTATCTGGTTTTTTTAAATGCAGTTTAGCAATGAGAAGAAAAAAACAGATAAAGTGGCTGAGTCTGTAGGCACAGCATGATAACCTCTGCTGCCCAGGAGTACAAAAGAACCAGAAGGACAGAAACAAGAACTGCATAAATTGTGTTCCCTGTTACCTGCCTCAGGAAGCTGCCTCACAAAATACTGGACTTCACTCTTATATTTGTTTACGCTTCCTCTTCATGTCTAATTTTCATGCCATGTTTTACCTGCTTTATCTGTAGTGTTGATACGTCTTCTCCCAAACTCACACAAATAGGTTAGATTTGGAGTTTGTCAAACCTTCTGTTTTCAGCACTTAGAGTACAGAGCTGTCATAATCAATGGTTTCTTCTAATCCCCTTCTTTATGACTTAACCTTTCTCAGTTAACCACTCAAATGCATCTGTGTATGCGTGCTATGTACCATCCAGCCCTAACTTCAACCTTCATTGTGGCTTTCCTTCTCACAGATGACTCTCAGGCACCAGAGCTACCCACAGATTTCCTAAGATCCGAGTAGAAGAGAACTTGGAAACTGGTTGCTTGACACAGAGATGAACAGTAGGAATTTTGGCACGGATTTTTCCCAGAAATTATTATTCACAGTTGCTTATTCCCTGAGCGGTCAGGGCCAATCTTGGAGACCATAGGCACAGATCTGTCAGCATTTCAGAGCCTCCTCTAATCTAATTTGTAGCTGTGCAAGACTGCTATTTAGACTGGTCACTAAGTAGCTGCGAGCCTCGCTCCAACCTCAGGAGACAAGACCATTAGGAGAGTTATGAAATAGCTGAGTAACCGTAGCACGAGGGGAGGCCAGCATTCCCGACACAGCTCCAACACTCAGCCTTCTTTTGGAGCTCCCCAAACCACTCCCACCGGTGCAGGAGTTACCACCCTCTTTTTGCTACTCATTGCAAACCGGCGAGCTGGAGGAAGATCTGATGCTGCTGCTGCAGTTGCCGCTGCAACCCTCCCACGAATTCCAGCAGGGAAAGACAGTGAAAATTATCTGGGAATGAGCTGAATCAGCTTCTTTTGTGTCGGCGCCTTGGCCGCACCCGCTGTGTGGCCAGTTCCACCCAGCACTCATCAGCTTCTGAGTAGGAATTGGGGAAGGCTTGTGTGTTTGTGGAATTCCCTCCGCTCTGGGAGGGCGATAACCCGGGTCTGGGAGTGAAAGGGCTAAATTTAGGTCTCTGCCTTGGGTTCCTCATTGGCAAAGATTGGATCTCACCACCTCCATGGGATATTGGAATGAGTCTATAAAAGGCCTTCACAAGAGATACAGTTGTGAGGTGCTGATTCTGCTCTGTTCATGATTTACAGGAAACTGGCCAGTGGCTGTTAGTGCAGGAGGGCCTGGACTTGCAAATTCCTTGGTCAGTGGTCATGTGCCACATTCTTCTGAAGACTGGGAGAAAAGTACAAACCTCAACACAGTCATCTTGGGATCTGTCTCTGCAAAGAAAAACATCAGCCCAGCAGCTGGTGGCCCTCAACTTTTACACCTATAAATTAGCGATGCCTGAATGCACTCCGGAACCATTTTACAACCACAGTCCTAAAAGATCTGGGCCACACACACCTGACTTCTAATCACAGTGCCTTAAAACATTTTTAGGTATGAAGAGCAAAGGGTTGATAAATTGCTTTTGGAGACTCATCTCAAGTCTGTGAGGCCAGGTCAGCGGCTATCACCATTTTCCAGTTGCAATATCTTTATCTCTGGTGCCCCACCTCAACAGGATTTGCACTCAGTCTTTCAGAGCGGAGGAACAGATATCTGCACTCAGGAGTGCTCAGGATAGTAAGGGCCATGCAGCATCCAACCTCAAAGAAAACAGCAACAGCATGTTGAATAACTGGTTTGTTGTGTATGCTTCACATAGGTTAGTTCAAGTGGATCATCACCCTCCTATTGTATTCCTGTTTCCTAGAAATGTCCGGGAACGGGCACATTTATGGTGTTCTGCTGATATGAACACTTCTCAAATATGGTACATTGCTGCCACTAATGTTTTAGCTAGTGTCTTATTTAACTGAACAGTCAAACTTGAAGTGGATAGCGAATTGGTTAGACCTACTCTAATTTTTGTTATTTTAAATCTTTTAGGTTTTTTTTTTTGGTACAATCTAGAAGATACAAGGACTTGCTGCGGAGACAAGAAAGAGCCACTGAGAGATTTTTCATCTCAGAAAAAGAAATAGCTGATCAGGGTTTCACAGAGGAGCACTGTGATGCGCCTGTCTGATATACATGACCCTGTGTTAAAGAGACTTTTGAAAAGGTTCCTGCTGTTATTTACTGGGTATCAAATTATGTATATGTGCTTATTAAGAGAATAACATGTGAGTTTGCCTATAATCATGGTAGCTAATATTATTATACCTCAAAGAGTAAATGTAAACATTTCTCAATACATTTTCAATGTGTTTGCTTTGTTTATGTGAATGTACTTCCTGTATAATTATGGACATTTTCATCCCAGGAGTACATATGGGCTTAAACTTACAGATAAGCTTACTCTCATCAGTTTTGCTGAACTACTGGAAGTTCAGCCAGTACACTTTTTTCATATGTGGTAAAGAAAAACATTTTAAATGTGAAAAAGCGATCATGCAACTAAAAAAGGTAGCAATCAGGGCTTGAAACTCAGGAACTCTAGGGGCACACACTAAAAATTAAAAAAAGACTTGACTTGATTTCAAACTCATAGCTCTATGCAGCCTCCTAAGGACTAGGAAAGTCCTTCTGATATATGCCTGAATCATACCTATATAAGGGTATTTTAATTATTACATCTCAGAGCTATCAGAAGAATACAAATATTGTCTATTGCCACTTTCCAGAGTCAGAGACAGAAAAGCAGAAATCACCAATAAATGTTAAACCTGGAAATATTCAAATTTGTGCATCTAGGGTAAAATATTCCTAGAATTTAAGAAGAGCATTAAATAAGTGATTATCTAATACATAATGGCAACATGGGCTTAAGTATTTTTTCTGATTTAATTCTTGCTTCATCTCCAACAGCTGTGGTTTAGTAAAGCATCCAACCCCGATAAAAGTAATTCCTGTGATAGAAGCTATACCACAACACTTGGCACTTTGTTCTAATGTTAAAAACGTGTTCCATATTTCTCATGGAATTTGTTTAGCCTCTCCTTCCAGTCATTAGATCGTGTTATGTCTGCTAGACTGAGAAACCTTTTATTATCAAATTTTGTTCTCATCTGTATATATATTTCTATCAAATCAGACCCTTTATGTTGTCCCATATATCTTAATATCCTAGGAACTCTGACCTCTTCGCTCCACAAAATCACAAGCAGCAGACCTGGACACAGTAATTCCAGTGCAGTGGTAATTTAACCTTGGCAAATGGAGATTTCCAAAATGGCTTTTTGACTACAACATTGCTGTCCCAACTCATATTAAGCTGACTGTCCAACCCAACCATCTAAGACTTTTTCAGACCATGACCTCAATTCTTTATGGATTACTTTCCTTGTTCTTGTGTTCACAACATCGCATTTTCCCATCCTGAAACATTTTTGGTTCACCACAACTAGTTTACTAGGTCATTCTGTACCAATGGCCTGTCTTCTGTGTTATTTATCTTCCTTCTAATCTTTGCACCATCTAAAATGTATAACTTTTATATCCCACCCAAGAAATTGCTAAGAGCATTATAAGCAGCAGGCCAGGATAACTGATGGTTGCAAAGACTCAGTAAAATCAGAGTTGCCTGATTTGTTAGTACAGTATTAGCTTTATTTTTTCCCAGTGTTCCCTAGCCAACAATTTAAAAGTTTTTATATACATGTTATTTGGACTTGCTGATTTTAAAATGTCTAATTCTAGTAGCTCTGTGTATCATCATTCTTCCTCATTCTTAAAGTAGAAAGTATTCCATTAATATATAATACTATCCCATATTTTTCCTTCAAACATAAACCATACACACTTATTCAGCACTTCTGCTCTTTCTTCATTGGTCAAATTTTGTTAGTAATCAATCAACACTGTCATTTTGATTCCGTTTGCCCTCAATACTCCTAACACATTCTTTTTGTTACTTTCTAACTGCGCTGACCCATTTTCTTCCTGAATTCTTTTGCTCCCCATCTCAAAATTGTATACTTCCTAACTCATTTATTGTGTCTGCTATCGTCTTTCTGTTTCCTTGTGTAAGCAGATAGACAGCTTTAGATACATACATGCTGGAAAAAAATCGAGGAGTATTTTATATTATAATAATCTTTACAGAAGATTAAATTTCCCTTTAAGCCAGACTGGTTTTCTAATCCCCTAGACTTCCTTTTTGACTTGGAGAGTGGTGGAACCACTAGTAGATTCAACCAGTAGAACAGCTTCTGGAATAGTAGATCAACTTCCACTGCTTCTTCTGAATTACTATTTGTATTCTTCTGTTTACTTCCACCCCGACCCCACCTTCACACACAGAGGATTGTTTTCCACATAGAAACACACATGGCAGCAGGGAGAAACCTAGGGAAGTACTAATGAAACAGAGGTATGATACAGAACATATAATCAGATGTGAATTTGTAGTGTAGTGTGGCAGCAAAAGAGTGTAACTGACGGAAGTATCAACTATGCAAGGGGATGTATAGTGTAAGATTATTTCCCTATAGCTCTGGTCTGACCACGGACAAATTATTATATTCAGTCTTGGCCACCTCCTTAGTAATTTAGAAGGAATTCAGAGAAGAGTGACAAAAGTGATTACACACTGATCAAATGAGACTGAGGCTACGGACACGTGAAAAGAGCTCAAGGCTTGAGCCTGGAGCGAGTTGTACCATTGCATCTCCATACAAAGAAGTTAAGCATGATTATATGTATACAACACAATCTAAATTAATAACTCTGGACTATATATCTACAGAGAGTTACATTTAAAAATTTATGTTAAAAGAATGTTCAGGTTGCAAAATCAAGCATTCAAGTGGTAGGAAATGCCTGTGCAATTTTAATTCAGTCCCTTTGTGAATATTCATGATGATACAGCCTGTAGCTGTATGATCCATCAACAATGTATTTTTCCATACTCACATCCTGGCTCATGTTTACCTCCTCTTGTCTGATACCTGTTTTGGTCTTCTGCTTGCCACAGCTCCTGTGGAACTCTCTCTTATCCTCTCCCCCTTCCTCTGCCTGAGACTTCTTCTGTTTGCCCATAACCCTTCCTCCTTCAGCCTCTCTTTTTGCTTGTACCTCTTCCTTCTTTTAGTCTTCTCTTAGCACGTCCCATCTTACTCATCTCTCCACATTAGTGGATCATTCTTCTTTACCTCCTACAAACATCTTAGAGAAGGCAATGCTGAGAACACAGAAAAGCCCAATTTCCTGCTCTCGTGCATGATATTTAGGCCCACAAAGGCATGAACAGCTAGGACAATAATTATAAAGGTGCTTTCTACCCTTTCAGACCTCTTAAAGCACGCTCGGCCTCTCAAGGGGAGGCACAGTTGTGTCAGAGCTCTACTGTTGTTGAGCTTGCTGAATTAAGGTAGAAATTTTGAATAATGTAATCAGCATAACAGGGATCTATTAAACCTGTGTAAATACTGTTTTATTTTCCCCTGGAATTGCAGTTTGACAAGGATATCATGGAATGGCAAAAAGCATAGGCCTAGTGATAGGGGTCATCCTCCCCAGAAACCAAAAGTCAGGTGTGTGCTGCAAGGCATGTGTCTCTTACAGCTTCTCAAGAGAAAGAAATGGGGTTTTTTTCTCTCTTGTGGTAGATTTTCTCCCCTCAATCCCAGTCTCAGAGAAGGCTGACTTGTGCTGTCCAATGCTCTCCAAAGAAATAAGCTGAAGACATTCATGTAGAGAGTAAAAATCCTGTCCAAATGACCAAAGTTCAACTTAGCGGCATGAAGCAAGACTTTATAACAGGAAGCGATGGGCAGCCATAACTGCAGATGGGTCTAACAGCCCTACCTATACCACTGAGAGAAAAACTGGCGACACAGTGGCCTAGGGGAAAACATAACACCCTACAAATATCTGGCAGGTAAAATGGAAAGGATGGACAGAAAGTATTTAGGATTCCCTGAGTGGAAGTTATAGCATGAAACGGTGCTATGAAATAAGCTCATATGGGAACTAATGCAAATCCTTTAAATTTTTTTCTGAGCAAAAATATGAAGTGTAACACAGGGAATCATCTTGCACCGAGGAGGATTTGGGCTGGATCTATTAGAACTTTTCCATCTCTTCTGTAATTAATGGCAGATGATTTACCAGCAACCAGAAAGAGAAAAAAAAAAAAAGAAGTTCCTTCACCCTGTCCATCCAGTCCCTCTCTGTCTCATTAGGTGGAGACTTTGCTCTCCCTACGTATCAGAAGAGAGAATGTATCAAGAAGATGAAGAAATGTCTTCAGCCAATAAAAGAATTGCAGACCCTAATGGTGTAGCTGGCAGCAAAAGGCAGCCAAGATTCTTCCTGTAACTAAGGAAGGAACATTTAATGGAAATTCACGTACGATAAGATTAAAAAAAAAAAATGAAGACAATACCTTTGCTGCTGTGTAATTTATGCAGTCACTTGGGAGGAAAAAAACAAAAAAGAGTTCAACTGTATTTTAATGGCTGCATTAGAAATGGACAGGATTATAGTTTACAGCTTTTATACTGCTTCTACACCTTGTAGAGAAATACATTATATAATTTTCAGTTATAATTTAAGGATTTAACTTCTAATCTAATCTTCTAGGTGAAAGAGCCTTTAGTTCTCCACACCTACATTCTTTTGGATGGGTGAGGACAGCATGAAAAGTATCTCCTAAAAATTAATAACATGCAGTCTGCTCAGTTTTTCCATCTCACTCTTTCCTTCCTTCCCAGTTCTCTAAGAGACCCTTATTTTATGAAGTTAAATACCCTTAGAGTGAAACAACTTACACATTCTTAAAGGAAATTGTTTCCTGATAGCAGGTTCTTCAATACCAGCTACTTCAGGTGGAAACAAATTCCTTTTGGGGATTAAATACACTTCTAAATAATATGTGATGTAACTCTTACAAAAGACTATGCGCAATCATATGTGGCCAGCCTTCTTGATCTGAGAAGATACGTGATAAGACTTCTTATGACCCAGAGCCACAAGACATTTAAAGCCTCTGTCAGAGACCTAGTGGATGGGGAGACTTTGAGAGTAGTTTATGGGTGAGGGATGGCAACTGTTTCCCAAGTGGCCCAGGTCTGGAATAACTGGGTCCAATGTGGGGTCCAAAGGTGCTTTGCTGGTGTCAGTCACAGCTCAATTCCTCTCACAGAGGGGACTCAGGTTATTTAGGAGGCCCCACGGTAGTAAAGCCACTATGAAGAAAGCCAGAAAGCCCCTGCATGGAGTCATACTCGAATGTGTGAAAACCGTAGTGGGAAGTGCCGATCTCCTCTCTCTGGTGACCAGCAATAGGACATGAGGAAATGGAATGAAGCTGCATCAGGGGAAGTTCAGACTGGACATTAGTAAGAGGTTCTTCACTGAGAGGGTGGTCGGTCACTGGAACAGGCTCCAGATGGAAGTGGTCACGGCACCAAGCCTGTCACAGTTCAAGGAGCACATGGATGATGCTTTCAGTTGTATGGTTTAGTTTTAGGTAGTCCCGCGTGGAGCAGGGACTTGAACTCGATCCTTATGTGTCCCTTCCAACTTGAGATATTCTGTGATTCTACGATTCTCTGTATGTACATTGGGCATTACAGGTTGGGTAGCCATCTACAAAACAGTAATCTACTGTTGCAGAAGAATAGGCGTTATATTTACAATTCTTATTGTTTGAGAAGTTTAAAACTACCACAGATAGAAAAATAGTAATTATGAAATAATAAATAATCTTGTTCTGACTTAGAGGTGGGCAGAATAGCTGTAGGGGTTCACAGACATTTTTTCCCACTTCCCAGCAACTTTCAGCCTCAGTAGTGGCGACAGTGGTGGGACATAGTGGCATTTCTCAGTTTTGTGTCATGCAACGTAACACTTTGAACCGGCCCTTGTATCATCAGTGGCAAATATGGCATAGGATTGTTCCTGCCTGGGTTCAGATCATGTCCAGATTTACTGCTGAACAAATAAACCTTTGAGAATTTTGGCTTGAAAGTCTTTACTGTCTCAAATTCCATGTTATTCTCTTTTCTCTAACTTATGAGCTTTCCTTTCAGTATTATTTAAATATGCAGCTATACATGATAAAACTTTTCAATACATATTTTACTTGCAACTGCTTCCCTGTTTGCCAAAAGTATTTCTTAAATCCACCTTCTTCCACAAAGTCTCTCATCTCTGATCTATATAAAAAAGTGCACATCATATTAATTCAGATTTATTAAAAACCCAGACCTGTTTAGCTCTGAGATTAACACATATTCAGATCACCATATGCACAGTCTGTATTTAAGGTCTGTCTATCACAGAAGTTGCACATTCAGAAACTGTGTGTTCCTGTTATCTTTTACATTGAGCTAAATAAATGTGATCCTAAAATAATTATAGTTGCAGAAGCCTGAATCCTGAAGCTCACACAGAATCCTCATTGAGGCAAAAGCGAACAATATAAATGGAGTTTGAAAGAATAAAGTAGAACGTTGACTAGAAAATGGTGCCTTTATATTTGCTTCCTCTGGGAATCAAGGAGACACGAGTGAAAATCCAGGGGGCAGTTCCAGGGAAAGAATTGTTTCTCTTTGTGGAAGGAGCAGATTTGCCTCATGTGTGAGGAGAATAAAGCTTGTAGCACCCTATTCCTTTGTACTGCGAGTGGCTGCTATTCCCCATCCCCGGCACTGCGGGGTCTGGAGTGGCTGATGTTGGCCAACAACCGTTGGATGCTCTTACTGTCTATCTGTGCAGACAAAATCCCAGTGATGTGCAGAGATGGAACCAAGGTGCTTTTTCAGGGGCAAATTTTCTGAAAATTGTTATAGATAAGGGGGTGGGAATGGGTGGAGAGCTGGTGTGTTTCTGGTTCCAGTCACTGCGGCTGTGGGAGCAAGCACTGAAACTCCTAGCAGTACCCCCACTTCTTAAAAGTCATCCCAGCTGAAACTGAGTCTTTGCAAGGTGTTGTGATTGGCACCAGGATCTGAAGAGATGGGTGGGAAACTGGTCAAGGTTCTGCTCTCGGCTGTTTGGGGCAGGATTTCTCGGTATGTGGCCAGATGATAATAACTGTATTAGTTCACGAGGGAGAAAAGTAGACCTGCTACATAGTATGATCTTTTTACATCAACAAATAAATCATAATACAAAGACAGCAAGCCCCAAAGGTCTTTTATTCAGGTGTTGTAAGTTAAAAAAAAAAAAAGTAATTTATCTCAGGTAGATTCTGTTTAAAGAAAATGTTCTTGGAAGACAACTCAGCAAGCATATTTAACATTAATGGGATTGGGAAGAATAATTTATGTACATGAGAAAAAAGGAAGCCCAAAAAATCATAAGAACTGAACACAAGCCAATTCAAAATTATTTAGGATGTTGTACAAGTTACAACAGTACATTCCGTGACTTGTAGCCTAATATCAAATATCACGAGGAGTCTTCACAAAATTAAAGACCAGACACTGCTCAGCATGTTAGACCTATGATGAATATGAATCAGTTCCACTCTCTCTTCAGCCCTGACCACCATTCCCATGCCAATTGACTGAAGTTATATTATACAAATTAAATGCAAAATGGGAACTCAGTCAACAGTATGCATTCAAAAACATGTAACTTCAGAAATGAACGTGAGAGCGTTTCTCTTCCCCATCTCAGTCCCTCACTTAATTCTACTCTGTCAGGTATCATGCCATATTATATCTTTTCTCAGGCCACAAGACAGTAGACTAATATTTTATTTATCTGTCAGATAGGCACATCCATAGCCTAAAATTCACAATGAGGCTAAATTTTAATTCCAGTCCTATTGCAGAATGCCACCTTCCTCAACAAATAGTGTACTTGGCAATAAGACAGCTTCTTCATATTTTTTTTTCCCCTTGGAGAAAGTCGCTCTTTCAAGGTACATTAGAGTATTAGACTCTGGTCTTAGAATAATAAATAAAAAAATGCTGAAACTGGCAAAGTTCAAACTGACACATTTATAACAGTGAGAGTAATCATCCTGTGAATCAGATTTCCAAGGGATGTGGTAAATTTTCCATAATTAGGGATCTTTAAGTCAAGACTGGATATCTTATTAAGAGGAATATTCCAATTCTATTATAAATCCTTGAACCTAATGCAGAAATAAGCTGGCTAGAGGTGAATGGACTAACTTATGCAGGAAAGCAGATATCGTAGTGATTTTGTGTGAACTTAACATCTAAGAAAAATAATAGTAATGGTAAAAATAATAGCATTACAGCTATTTAAGCTGTTAGACACCAGAGTCCAGAGTTAGGCTCTGAAGCACTTGGTTTTCAAGGATATTAAGAGTCAAATAGCTTTTGATAGACTATGTGGAAAATATCCTGTAGCAAACAGAAATCAAAAAAGGGAGTTTTTCTACATCAATCTCTGCAAAAAAAAAAAAAAACAAACCAAAAAGAAAATAAATCAAACAAAACCGATGAATACAAGGGAATTCCAGGCTCCAAATGCTGAGGAAGTATTTGTGAGCAAAGGAAAGAAAACCCAACTTTAATTTCAGGAAAGTAGTGGGGATCCTTTTTTTATTACAATTTAGTTTTAATTCAGAGATTGTAATTCACTAGAAAATCCACTTGGCACTTTTTTCATCACTGCTGTTTATAAAATGATGTTTTCTTAATGAAGATGATCTACTATGAGATGAAGGCAGGAAAAGCTTTAGAACAAACTATTTTACTGAAGATAAAATAGGAAGTAGCAGTCCATAGAGATCTAGACGGGGAGCTTTGGGGCAGAAATTTCAAAGGCAGTCATTGTTGGCCCAATGTTTTTCTCTCTGAAAATAGTGGAAAAACTGAGTGCTTTTTTTGAAATAATGTTCTTTAATAGAAGCAAAGCTAGGCCAAGGAGAAGTGTTTATGGTAATTAAACCTTTTGTGTCAGCTACCCGAAAACTTTTCAAGTTTAATGGTGCAGTAGTAGACAACTATCATCATTCCCAAAGCTTTTCTTTGTGATAATTATTATAAATCCCTACCCCTCCCTTCAATGAGGAGGAATTTTCTTCCTTCTTAGCTCATGTGTTTGCTTTGAATCAGGGAAAATAGGCCTAGCCAGTTGAAAGAAGCATAGGGCATCAGATCCCCCACTCATTTAGTAGCACAGAAAATATTTTAAACTAAAAACACTGAAGTGAGCACTTTAACATACAATTTGACATCTCCTATTACTCTTTTCACAATCCTTTAAAATTTCAGAAAGAGGCATTATTACTTGAACCCTCTCAGAATTTAATTTCCATTGTGATATGTGCTGTTTAACCACTTAACTGATGTCGACCTGCCATAACTCTGTGCCTCACAGCTACAGCCAAGTGAAACGTGCCTCCGACGTGGCTACCTGGGCTGGGCAAAGCACCAGGGCTCACATGCCATGTGCCGCTTCGGGTATCTGAGCTCACGAGAGGAGCCCTGCACAGCACCGCTTTGTACATCTTTAGCCTTCTTACAATACCAGTACATTAAAAAAGCATGCACTAGGAGGAAAGTACTGTTCTTATTCCCTTTTTACAAGCAGAGGGAGATGATAATAATTTGCAGAAGTGCTCATAACTATTATTATTTATTATTTTCACTGTGATAGCATCTATGAACAGTCTGTGGCAGAGCTGGAAACAGAATCTAGCTCTTGTGAGCACCAGTCAAGTGCCAAAACCACAAGTCCTTCCTTCCTCCCACACTTTGTAAAGAATTATGCTTTTTTTTCAATTTTGTAACTGCTACAGCACTGTTAAACACCTCCCCC